>CM016567.1:2176784-2380351 GCA_003412495.2 Echium plantagineum | reverse complement strand
CCTACTAGCAATTGCCTGCAATCTCAAAATAAAGTTGTATCAAATGGATGTCAAGACTGCATTTCTCAATGGGGTCATTCAAGAAGAAATCTATGTCGAACAACCAAAAGGTTTTATATGTCCTCACAATCCAGATCATGTTTACAAGCTCAAGAAAGCCCTATATGGATTGAAATAATCCCCCAGAGAGTGGTATGATCGACTTACTGATTATCTTCTCAAGAAGGGATATGAACGAGGGGGAGCAGATAGCACTCTGTTCATCAAAAGAGAGCAAGGCAATCTTATGGTTGCACAAATCTATGTAGATGACATAGTATTTGGGGGAATGTCAGTGTTGATTATCATGGGGTTGCAAGACACAATGAAATACAATAGTTCATATGTCATACAACCCTAATTCGTTGATCGTTAGAACTTACACAATGAAACTAGCTCATAGAAGTATATGTTTAAAGGTAGTGTGAATATGCTGTTAGAAGTATGAGGTGTTTGACACGTCATATTTATGCCCATTGTACAATATGATTGTGAAATCGATTACTCATTCAAAGTCAAGTTCAGGTGTATATTTTGTTGGACAATAATATACACATTAGGAATGAACCCGAAATACATTAGGGGTCACGATGGTTTTGCTAGAGCCCGCTCGTGATCAATGTGTTATTAAGATACTTTGGTTGATATTTTACTAACACATGTCGAATGTTATTTTGGTCCTAAAAGGTCACACACATTCAATGTGAGTTGATTTTCGATTTGATCGAAACTTCCGGGACAAAAGTGTAACACATGATAGAATAAAGGGGTCAAATTCAAAGTGGAATTTAAGCCCATTATTTAAGCCATTTGGGAGGGGACAAGTGTCATGTACTTTTCTAATATTATATTGAAGTCTTTCTTGAGCCACTAAAAGGCTTCATTGTTTGAAGGCTTTTTGAATATAATATTCATTGTTTATTTGATAAATAATGAATAAGTTAGAAAGTAATGATTACACTAATCCATTATAAAAGGAAGAGTTGTCTTTTTTCTCTTCTAAGCAAGTAAGCTCTCTTGGCCAAATATACACAACAAATGTTAAGAAGAAAATTGTTTCTTGCTTAGTTTCATTCTTAGTATATACACTTGAGGTCTAGTTCCTCCAAGGAAGAAATCAAGCTATACATTGGTGTGGACTAATTAGAGAGGGCACACTTGAGCTCTTCCGCTACGCACTCACGCTCCAAGAGGTATATCACACAAAACCCGTAGATTAAATGTGGTTTTTGAACTTGTATTAACGATCCTTCTCGGCATTTTATGTAAATTCGATATATAAAATGCGTAGAGAAATCTAACATGGCATCAGAGCCTAGTACAAGTGTTCAAATTCACTTTAAACACTTAGAATATGATTCTATGGATTATAATTACATGTATGTATGTTTTGATATCAATTTTTTAAGGTTATTGTACACTAGGAGTAATGTATGAACTCGGATTTTTTAAGGCCTGTAAAATAATTCCGAAAATTCAATAAAATATTAAATCAAATACTAGACTTCCATACGAGTCCGTAGATATTTTTTCTGGAATTTTTGAATGTTTTGGACTCGAAATGAAGTTTGAATAGCCATATATTTTCCGAGCAATGTTTAGAACATAATCGGAAAACACTATTCGCGACCGGACCAGTGTTCGGTAACACTGTTCACGGCATGAACAGTAACAAAAAATTGTTTTGGGAATAAATTTCATTTTTGGTGATTTTTGGCTATTTTAGTGATTTTATATAAATTAAATGGACCTTTAATGTTATTGATTTTCGGTTGATTAATAGTACTAATATGATTAGTTGTTAATTTATTTATATTGGATATAAATATTATTAAAATGACTATTAATTATATTAAAGGCCTTAATTAATTTAATACCTATGGATTATTGAATTAATTGTTACATGTGATGTAATATTCATTACATATGGAAATACATGGATATATGTTGTGTGATTATTTGGAGTGACAACATCCTTACGTGTTTAATTGATTTCATAATGTATTTCATATATGTGTTATATGGTGAATGTTATTTTCATTATGAATGAATCGTGGACGAGTGATATGATCTGGTTTTGTGAAATACAGTCTGCGCACTGTCTTGAATATATGACGACTTGTGTCAAATTAAAATATAGCCTGCGAGCTATTTTATGACGATTTGTGTCAATGTCATTTATTTTACATTGGCCTGCGTGCCAATTGATTATCACTGCGAGTGATTGTAAGCAAGAGAGGACGGAGCCATACCAGGAACTGAAGTGGATATGAAGACTTAGTTTAGAACTTAGTTTTCATTCTTTCGGTTTTTTAAGATCATATCACGAGTCCCATTTATATGCGTTACATTCGTTATTTCCATGCTCATATGATATATGTTCTTGCTTGATGAATATATATGCATATATGACATGAATCTATGTGTGTAACTAATCCTACCCACAAGTCAAGTTTATTGCCATACCTGAACCTAAAGTCGTATAAATCATGGATATGCGCGGACCTGCCAGATTGGCAGACGTGAAATATTCTTGAACTTGATAGCGATGGAGTGATTGAATGATTTCCGAGTCAGACTCGGGCTTCGATCATTCATTCTGATACGGATCAGTAGGCCCAGGTTACTTGAACAGTGATTTCCAAATTAGATTTGGGCCTGTTGGCAAAAGGAGTCACCAATACAATCTTGTAAGATTTTTGGTGAGACCGAGAGCTAATGTTTGACATAGAATGGTGATCATCACCTACTCACATGATTCGTAGTCGAAATGTTGCGTTGCTGCCGTTCGATTATTGATTGTCTGAGTTCTCGGATACATTGTGTGTTTTAGTAGGATTGTAAACACAATTGTATGAATTCATATATTAGATATTTTGAGTTATCGCTATGACATGCTTATCTGAGTGTTTAAATTTCCGTTTTCTCTTCAATGTAGTTATCATGTCTATAAACTCATCAAGCTCGAAATCTCTCCGCTCCTCACTGGAGAAATGCAAACTAAACGGCTCAAATTTCCATGACTGGTCTCGCAACTTGAGAATTGTTCTTAAGTCTGAGAGAACAGAGTATGTGCTATTAAACCCGCTTCCTACGGAACCTCCCACTGATGAGGAGGAGGTTGTATGTCTATGAACAGCATCAGAACGATGCTACTGATGTCCAGTGCTTGATGTTGGCCAACATGGAATCGAATCTTCAGATTCAATTCGAGGAGGTCAACGCTTACGAGATGTACCGCCAGCTGGAAAATTTGTTCCAGCGGGAGGCACGCAACGAGAGGTACGACACTGTTTGTGCCCTTGTTGATTGTAAGCTCAGCAATGGTCAGCCTGCGAGTGCCCATGTCATCAAGATGATAGGGTTAGTTGAAAGACTAGCCTCGTTGGGGGCGCCCGTCTCTAAGGAGATGTCTGTGGATATCATTCTTAGGTCGTTGCCTGACTCGTTTAATGGTTTTGTGTTGAATTATAACATGCACCAATATGACAAAACGTTGTCTGAGTTGCATGGAATGATCATCAACGCAGAACAAAACATTAAGAAGGCTAAAGGCACTTCTTCCTCTGTTCTGACTATTCAGAACAAGAAACAGTTCAAGAAGAAGAAGTGGTCTAAGAACAAGACAAAGGTTGTCCATCATGCAACAGCTCCTACCCAGAATGCATCAAGGAAAGATGCTAAAAGAAATGACAATTGTCATTACTGTGGGGTGGTAGGCCACTGGAAGCGGAATTGCAAGAAGTACCTTGCGGACAAGAAGAGTGGTGTGACCACTGCTACTTCCGTCAACAGGTATCTATGTTGTAACAGACTTACCTTCTGATTCTAATTCTTGGGTGCTTGACACCGGATGTGGTACTCATATTTGTCGAAATATGCAGCACCTACAGAATAGAAGAAAGCTCACAAGGGATGAGGTGGACCTACGAGTAGGCAATGGTGCAAAAGTTGTAGCTCTTGCTGTAGGAACAATAACATTAAGATTACCATCAGGATATTGTATTGTTTTGAACAATGTGTATTATGTTCCTACATTGTGTAGGAATATTATATCAATATCGTTGTTGAACTTAGATGGTTTTTCCATTTCTATTGATAAAAATGGTTGTTTTATCTCTAAAAATGGTAATATTTATTGTACTGCATCCCTGCAGAGTGGTCTCTACATCTTGGAAACAAGTGTAGAAACTTATAACATTAGTATAAAAAGGAACAAGCCAATGACTTGAACCCAACATACTTATGGCATTGCAGACTCGGTCATGTAAATGAAAAACGCATTAAAGAACTCCATGCAAATGGAATTCTTATGACATCAGATTTTGAATCTTTTGACAAATGCGAATCATGTCTTATGGGTAAGATGACCAAGTCACCTTTCACTGGTACGAGTGAAAGGGCAACTGATTTATTGGGAATTATACATAGTGATGTATGTGGTCCAATGAATACACCTGCTAGAGGTGGTTTTCTATACTTCATCACATTTACCGATGACTTTAGCAAATATGGTTACATATATCTGTTGAAGCATAAAAGTGAAGCTTTTGAAAAGTTCAAAGAATTTCAGAATGAAGTACAAAACCAGCTCAACAGGACAATCAAGATTCTCCGATCCGATAGAGGAGGAGAATACTTGAGCCATGAATTCTTGCAACACCTAAGAGATTGTGGTATAGTATCACAACTCACTCCTGCTGGCACACCACAACACAATGGTGTTTCAGAAAGGAGAAATCGAACTTTATTAGATATGGTTCGATCGATGATGAGCACATCGGAACTCCCAGTAAGTTTCTGGGGTTATGCACTGGAAACTGCCGCTCACACACTAAACAAATGTCCAACTAAATCAGCGCCTAAAACTCCACATGAGATGTGGTTTGGGAGCAGTCCCAAATTAGGATACTTGAGGATTTGGGGATCTGAAGCTTATGTTAAGAAAGTTAACAAAGATAAGCTTGGACCAAGTCAGACAAGTGTTATTTCATTGGTTATCCTAAGGAAACCAAGGGATACTTCTTTTATCTCAGGCCCGAAAATAAGATTTTCGTTGCACGTAATGGAACTTTCCTTGAGAAGGAGTACATTACAAAGAGGTATAAGAGTGATGAGACTCTTGAAATTGTTCAAGATAGTGATATAGCAGGCACTAGCGCCTCGGCTAAATCACCTCAGGAGGTGAACCCTTCTTATGAAGAAGAAGTTCAACTCGATCCACGGGAAACCGTAGACGAGCCGACTGATACTCAAAACATCCCTCGGAGATCCGAAATGTCCCGTCAGGAACCCGATAGATGGTATGGGGAATCATTTCTGATTGAGAGCGGGGAACCTTCCACCTATGAGGAAGCCATGAAACAAGAGGATGCTAATGAATGGATTTTAGCCATGCAATCCGAGATGGATTCAATGTACCATAATGAGGTATGGACATTGATCGATTTGCCGAAGGGTGATAGACCCATCGAATGCAAATGGGTATTTAAACGAAAACTTGATAAAGATGGAAATGTCCATGTTTACAAGGCACGACTAGTGGCTAAAGGCTTCAAGCAAATTCATGGTATTGACTATGATGAAACCTTTTCTCCAGTCGTTAAGTTTAAATCAATTCGGATTATCTTAGCCATTGCCGCATACTATGATTATGAGATTTGGCAGATGGATGTGAAGACAGCTTTCCTTAACGGGAAACTTGAAGAGGATGTGTATATGACACAACCTCCTGGCTTCACAAGCTCGAAAGAGCCTAAGAAAGTATGCAAGCTTCAGAGATCCATTTATGGTCTAAAGCAAGCATCAAGGAGTTGGAATCTTCGTTTCAATGAATCAATCAAAGAGTTTGGATTCATTCGATGCGAAGAAGATTCTTGTGTATACAAGAAGGTTAGTGGGAGCAACATTGCATTTGTCGTGCTGTATGTAGACGACATACTTCTCATAGGAAATGACATACCCATGCTTGAATCAGTCAAGGCATGGTTATGTAAGTGCTTCGCTATGAAAGACCTCGGAGAGGCACAATACATTCTTGGAATTAAGATCTATAGAGATCGATCTAAGAGACTCATTGGACTGAGTCAAAACACCTATATTGATAAGGTGTTGCTTAGATTCCGTATGGAAAATTCCAAGAAAGGTAATCTCCCCATGAGACATGGCATCTCTATTAGTCGTGCTGACAGCCCCACTGAAAGCAGCGAAATAGAGAGCATGAACAAGATCCCCTATGCCTCTGCCATAGGATCTATCATGTATGCCATGCTTTGTACACGACCTGACGTTTCTTATGCTTTGAGCGTAACAAGTCGTTATTAGTCGTGTCCAGGGCAAGCACACTGGATTGCTGTAAAGACAGTTCTTAAGTATTTGAGAAATACTAAAGACATGTGCCTTGTCTACGGAGGAGATGAGGAATTGAGGGTTGTAGGCTACACCGATGCGAGTTTCCAAACCGACAAGGATGATTCAAGATCTCAGTCTGGTTATGTATTCTGCATAAACGGTGGTGCAGTGTCTTGGTGCAGTAGCAAGCAAGGCACTGTAGCTGATTCTACAACAGAAGCTGAGTATGTTGCAGCTGCTGAGGCTGCAAAGGAAGCATGCTGGATTAAGAAGTTTGTGAGTGAACTTGGAGTTGTGCCTAGCATTGATGGACCACTAGAGTTATATTGTGATAACACTGGTGCCATTGCTCAAGCCAAAGAACCAAGAGCACATCACCGTTCCAAACATGTACTCAGGAAGTATCACATCATTCGTGACATCACAGAACGAGGTGATGTGAGTGTATGCAAGATACATACATATGACAACATAGCAGACCCATTGACCAAACCATTGCCTCAGAGCAAACATGACAAACATTTATCAGGAGTTGGACTCAAATATACATTTGGATGGTGTTAGGTTTAGTGGGAGTTGTATGTTTCTGTATTTTATCATAGTTGTTGTCTTAATAAGACATTGTTGAATAATTGATTCAAATATAAATATATGTATGTTCAGTTGGACTGTCTTTCATACATATATCTCTTTGATTCCACTGTTATCCATGTTTTCTGGAGAGGTCTTTGGGGTTGAGGATCCCAAATGAGAGACCCTCTACTAAGCTTAGAAACAAGGGGATAACTTGTCCCTGATCAAATGTTTAATGAATGGAATCGAACATTGGAATGATCAGTATGTGTATGATTGTCTTGGTCACGTCTCTTGGACAAGAAAGGGAGTAAGGTACTCTAATCATACATGTGGGTATGTAACTTAGAATTAGTCTAGGTTATGATACTGGACTCGACCGCCATGAGAAACTTAGAAGATAACATAACTGTGTCCTAAGAGTATTCTCATAGAACTTATGTTGAATGGTGATTCTTAGACCTGTGTGGCGGGAATGCGCTGGCATGGAGCTTGTGTGCTTTGACTATGTCAAACATTCTCTGTAAAAGGAGGACTATAAAGGCATATGTTGGGTATACTCGTAACATGGTGGAACATTCGCTGACCATCAGAGGGGATTCACACAATCGGTTATGTCGATTGATCCTGGATCTCGGTAGTTTAATGGTGATTAAGATGGGCATCTCCAGTAGTGTACTGGGTATCACATTAAATCTATGTATCCGAGAAAACTACAGGTGCAAGAGTATGGTGCCACATATCTTACCATAGCTTGACTGTTGGGATCATGATGCGAAAGAATCATTTCATAAGTAATCGTCCAAGGGCAAGTGGGAGTGTTAGAAGTATGAGGTGTTTGACACGTCATATTTATGCCCATTGTACAATATGATTGTGAAATCGATTACTCATTCAAAGTCAAGTTCAGGTGTATATTTTGTTGGACAATAATATACACATTAGGAATGAACCCGAAATACATTAGGGGTCACGATGGTTTTGCTAGAGCCCGCTCGTGATCAATGTGTTATTAAGATACTTTGGTTGATATTTTACTAACACATGTCGAATGTTATTTTGGTCCTAAAAGGTCACACACATTCAATGTGAGTTGATTTTCGACAAAAGTGTAACACATGATAGAATAAAGGGGTCAAATTCAAAGTGGAATTTAAGCCCATTATTTAAGCCATTTGGGAGGGGACAAGTGTCATGTACTTTTCTAATATTATATTGAAGTCTTTCTTGAGCCACTAAAAGGCTTCATTGTTTGAAGGCTTTTTGAATATAATATTCATTGTTTATTTGATAAATAATGAATAAGTTAGAAAGTAATGATTACACTAATCCATTATAAAAGGAAGAGTTGTTTTTTTCTCTTCTAAGCAAGTAAGCTCTCTTGGCCAAATATACACAACAAATGTTAAGAAGAAAATTGTTTCTTGCTTAGTTTCATTCTTAGTATATACACTTGAGGTCTAGTTCCTCCAAGGAAGAAATCAAGCTATACATTGGTGTGGACTAATTAGAGAGGGCACACTTGAGCTCTTCCGCTACGCACTCACGCTCCAAGAGGTATATCACACAAAACCCGTAGATTAAATGTGGTTTTTGAACTTGTATTAACGATCCTTCTAGGCATTTTATGTAAATTCGATATATAAAATGCGTAGAGAAATCTAACATTTGATTGTGAGGTTTTCGTCTATTATGGTTAATAATCTCAATTATCAATTGTTGATGCATGTATGTTTAATTAGGATTAAGTATTTGAGTTTGATTACATTCGTGGTTTTCAATTTCAAGAGGTGAAATTAATGTTATGCAATTATTTTTTCAGAATCGTTGAATTCCATTGATAATCAATAATTTAACTACAAATTATCTACTTGAGATTTCATTTCTAAGAGGTATGTGTAAATGATCTTAGTGTTTTGAGGGAGTTATGAGTAAACAAAGGA
Organism: Echium plantagineum; assembly: GCA_003412495.2. NCBI lineage: Eukaryota > Viridiplantae > Streptophyta > Magnoliopsida > Boraginales > Boraginaceae > Echium > Echium plantagineum. The sequence continues at coordinate 2,371,445 of CM016567.1, read as the reverse complement.
GAAAACGAAACTGATCTTGTCCAAACAAGATGTGAAGATTGCCAAGCAAGCTATGGCAATTTTAATATGTGTATTTTGTAGGTCTTTTATGAAGTTTGCCAGTATATATATAATTCTTTCTATTGACTTCTTTTAGATAATGTCATTTCTTATTTTTTATTTGTTGAAATTAGTATTTGATTTTCAAATAATCTAAATAATAGTATATCTTAATTGGTATAAATTCGGAGATAATAATATAAATCTAAAAGTTACAGAAGGCTTGATTTGTGTTTTGCTCAAGAATCATTACCTATATTGTGATTATTATATGCGTAACCTCATGAATGAACCCAAAGATAATGTTGGTGGATTCCATTCTTATGTCATGGATCTGTTCGTCATTTCTTATCTATTTTTCTTTCTCTACAATTTCTTTTGTATGTCATTTCTTATCTAATTTAGCTAATAATTTTTTGGTATTTGTCAATGTTATTAGTGTTGTCCATGGTGAAAATTTGTGATGTGTGATATCGTATATGAGTAATAAAATTGTATGTTGCAACTTGGCTGGGTCCTATTCGTTGCTTGTTAACGGTTAGAGTTGAATAGATCGACCTGTAAGTGATTATTTTGTCATGAAGTTCGAGTTGTTTCTCACATATCTTATTGCTTGTGTATGGTTTGCTTCCTGAAAGTAAGCCTGTTATTGGTTGTTGGTTGGTGATTATCGGTATAGATATTAGTATGGGTTGATTGTTTTGTTAAGATCTGCAAGTTGTTTATCACAAATGTTATTCCTTTTTTATAGTTTACTTTTTATTGGGATTTGTTAGAATGGTTGTTTGTGTTTAGTTATGTTACTCAATAGTTGGATTATTTGTAGGACCGAAGACTTTCAAGAAGCCCCGTTGTCCTCATGAGAAGGAGCGAGTAGATGTTGAGTTGACGCTTGTTGGGGAGTATGGTTTGAGGTGCAAGAGGGAGCTCTGGAGAGTACAGAGTTGAAGCTTGTTGGGGAGTATGGTTTGAGGTGCAAGAGGGAGCTCTGGAGAGTATAGTATGTTTTAAGCCGTATTAGGAACGCTGCAAGAATGCTTTTGACTCTCGATGAGAAGGACCCACATCAAGGTGAAGCCCTTCTCAAAAGGATGAACAGGTTTGGTTGGCTTGATGAGAGCGAGAACAAACTCGATTATGTTTTGGCTCTAATTGTGGAGAACTTCCTTGAGCGCCGTCACCAGGCACAAGTCTTCAAGACCGGTATGGCTAAGTCAATCCACCATACTAGAGTGCGCATCAAGTAAAGGCATAGCATATACAGACCATTCAAAGCATCTAATAGCTTCAAGATTGCTTATTTAGCTCTTTTTGATTATTATCTTAATAGTTGATTGACCAATATCGATGTCAATCTTTTGATGTTAATAGGATTTACATTCAAATAAATAAATTGTGTGTCGCCAACTTTGATTGTGAAAATGACATGCTTATTTGAAAAATTCTTTTAGCTTCCCATTGTACCATTGTTCCTTTTTTATTTATTTATCAACTTTGATCTTTGAGCTCGAGCATCAAATTTCATTGTTCCATTCGGAGAAATTTGGCAGATTGGCACTTTTTAAAGCTTTTTTTTTAACTTGGAGCACACCTCTTTTTTTTTTTGCATAGGACTAGCACACTCCCCTACAATTTGTCTATTTTGCCCTTAAATAAAACCCTTACATTCTTCTTCTTTCTTCTTCAATATGGTCTCACCTTTTGCAAGACATTTTATCAAACACCTCCCACGCACCGCCTCCTTCATCTTTCCCGCGAGCTTCAATGGTCGTATCCGTCCACCACCAAAACGGTCATTTGTGCGGACTACAACAACCTCTGCTTTTTCAACACCACAAAATGAAGCTTTTACAGCTCCCTACCTCTGCACGAATCTTTTGTTACAAAGTTGATGTCGTAAGCTCAAGAAATCTGATTTAGAGCATTTCACTAGTGGACTAGATATTTTTTTGGTTTCATGCCTCCCCCTCTATCTACCCATTTGATATTTTCATGGTAGAATGTGACTTCACTTCACCTCAATAGTTTAATTGTGTAATCAAGAATATCAAAATCGAAGTTCAAACTTTTATTATGTTATTCTTGATGTGTTATTCAATTGTTTGTGTAGTATACTAATTACACATTGCACGAGTAGTCAATCACCGGTTTAATTTATGTCAAATTGGAATACGAATTCGGAACTAAACAATCTGTAAAGTCGCCACCTCCCTTAAACCCTTGTAAAGTAGCGTTTTCACTCTTGTGATGGGGTGGGGGGTGAGGTTTCGAATTTGTGGGTATGGGATTGTTGATGGTGAGTTTGTTAAGAAGAAGAAGAAGAGAGATGGTGGTTTCGAACTTGGGGTTGTTGTTGTTGTTGGTGGTGGTGGTGGTGGCTTTGTGTTGATGGTGGTTGTGGTTGGTGAAGAAGAAGAAGAGAAGATGGGGAAGAAGATAGAGTGTGGAGAAGAAGAAGGAAGAAAAGGGTATGAGTGTAGTTTGTTTTAATTTTAAGGGGCAAAAGAGTCTTTTCATGATGAGATGTGCTAGTTCTATGCAAAAAGAAAGGAGGTGTGCTCCAAGTTAAAAAAATGTTTCAAAAAGTGTCAATCTGCCAAATTTCTCGTTCCATTCGGGTTATCTCCCGTAGCCTTCCCTTAACATCCATCAATTTTCTTTGGAAGGCAGGTAGTGAATATTCCCTCCTTTATGGTGAGCCTAAAAACTTATGAAGGAGTTTATCTATATTAATATATTTAGTTAGTCCCATCATAAAATAAACACATGTCTGTCGTTAAACGGGCACCTTGGAACTAGTAAGCTGTTTAATGTTAGAATATAATGTTGATATAGTTGAGTTTATTATTACACAAACGGCTATGAATGATTATAATCCAATTTAACACTTATTGAATTAGATGATTTCAATTTTGGTTTAATTATTTCAGGCTGAACAATTAGAGAGTTTAAGTTCTAAAATAACGTGAATGGCCGTCGGAGAAAAGATTCATGTTGAAGAACACAAATCTAATTCTTTTTTATTCCCTTTTTCTTTCTTTTTTTCATGGTTTTTTCAGTCTTCAAATGTGTTAATAAAAATTATTTGTTACATACCCTAAAGAAATCAACATTTCTGTGTATTGTACTAATTGTAATATATTTATCCAATTTTTATGATTATATCCAATTTGTGTCCGATTCTTTATGCTAATAATATGTAGTATATATATCATATCAATTGTTGTTGAGGTTGAACTATGTAACATCAATTTATGCAAATATAGATCGCAATGACTCATGATAAATTTGAGTTCGTTGTGAATTTAAATCAATTACCACGTATTATCAATTGTTTGGGTACTCCGTACAACAAACACGTAGAAAATGCAGCAAAAATGTTGAAGGATCCAGGGAGATGATCAATTGTTTGGGTACTCCGTACAATGGCTTTATTGTTGGGTTTAGTATCAACTGGCTATTATACTTCATTATAATCGATTATACATAATTATACAGTAATATCTTTATCAAAAAAACCAGACTATACCAACATAATACCTCAAAATTCGAACTTTCATTACAAAAGTACATCAAATCTTCAAATTACATACACGTAACACACATAAAACATAAATTCATAGTTTAAACATTATTTAAACTCAAAATATTGTGTTCAACTTAAAAAAGATTCAAATTTTATTCAAAAAAAAACATAAAAGTACCAAAAGAACAAACTTTAAACATATATTTATACTTTTTAGTACAAATTTACCCACATATTCATAAAAATCTTAGAAAAGATTCAAACTTTTGTTCAAAAACCTTCAAATAACATAAACACAATACATATAAAGTATAAAGTTAATTAAAAATATGATTTTAACTCAACAAAAATTGAAAAACGTGATTTTGAGTCTACTAAATTGAAAAATATTGAAACTTTTGTTGAAAAACCTTCAAATAACAAAAAGGCAATACACATAAAATATATAACTAATTGAAAAACGTGATTTTGAATCAACTATATTAAAAAATGAGATTTTTACTCAATTAAATTGCAAAAGATTCAAATTTTTGTAAGAGAAACCAACTTTAAAGAACGAAAGGGAGAAAGTGAAAATGAAGATTCCGGCGAAGATGAAGATTTCGGCAAAGATGATGAATCCGGCCATGATGAAGTGAGAATTAGAGAGAAATCTACACTATATATAATTGGGGAAGGGGGGAATTAGTTATTTTGTAATGAAGCCCCATGATCTATTAATTCCTTGATTGTAGGAATCTACACTATATATAATTGGGGAAGGGGGGAATTAGTTATTTTGTAATGAAGCCCCATGATCTATTAATTCCTTGATTGTAGGAATAGTTATAAATACAAATTCGTTTAAAATGATTTTTATATAAATTAGTTTAAATATAAATTTAAATATATACATTATTAACAATTATTTTTTCACAATTATTAAATTTTTATTTAATGATTATTATTAAAATGCAGAGATATAGAGAGAGAGTGAGAGGAAGAGACTGTATAGACATGAGTATATGATAGGTTTAATGAAGGATAATTTAGTAAGTTCACCTTATTTTTGTGGTAGTCTCCAAATAAAAATGATTCAATGATTTTTGTAAATACACATTCTAAACAGTGGTAGTTTGCCAAATTTCTCGAGGGTTGGTTATGTCGGGGATGGAGATATGTTGTTAGATGTTAAAGGGTAAGATCATCCACAATAAAGATTCAATTAAACCCACTTTATTCAGTATTACGTTAGCTTTAAATCCACTTACACTCCCAATTGAACTCAGTTTTCACATCAGAGTTTTATTGAGGATTTTATTCACTTTCTCTCACTTCCACATCACTTTATCATATACCCCACCATATATTCATTTATCTGAATATTTATACATATGTTATTATTAAAATTATAATTTTCATATTAGTTAACTTTTATAATACAATAAATAATATTTAATTTATTTGTAATTAATTAATTCAATACAATAAAAACTAATAATTAAATAAAAGGGTTAATGGCATCAAAGATCACTTAAAGATACTAATATTTCCTAGTCGATCACCCTATTATTAAATGGACCACCTTCGATCACTGAACTGCATTTTTTTGGGCAAACTTGGTCACTGGGCCGTTTTGAAAGATTTTGGGTGCATTTTGTAAGTTTTTAGCAAGGGTAATTTTGTCCGTTCATATTTATAAACATTCAATCCTCGTTTTTTAAACTTTTTTTAAACTTTTTTTTAAATTTTTTTTTAATTTTTTAGATTTTTTTAAAACTTTTTTTTAAACTATTTTTTTTTTTAATTTTTTGGTTTTTTTTTTAAACTTTTTTTTAAAAAAATTTCTTTTTAAAAAAACGAAGACAAAAATAAAAAAGACTGGAAAAAAAGAAAAATTTTAAAAAAAAATCTAAAAAATAAAAAAAAGAAATTTTTTTTTAAAATTTTAAATTTTTTTTTTAAAAAAGTTAAAAAATAAAAAAAGAAAAATTTTAAAAAAAAATCAAAAAAATTTTAAAATTTTTTTTTAAAACAAAGTTAAAAAAAACGAGGATTAAATGTTTATAAATATGAACGGACAAAATTACCCTTGCTAAAAACTTACAAAATGCGCCCAAAATCTTTCAAAATGGCCTAGTGACCAAGTTTGCCCAAAAAAATGCAATTCAGTGATCGAAGGTGGTCCATTTAATAATAGGGTGATCGACTAGGAAATATTAGTATCTTTGAGTGATCTTTCATGCCATTAACCCTATTATTAATCACTCGGTAAATCGAAGGATTGGAGAAAGGTGTAAAAAAAATTAATTTTTTTGTGTCCAAATGAAACAAACCTAGTCTCTATTTATTAATCTCGAAAAATAAAAAATATTGATATATTCTTTTATATTTTTATTTTGATGATTTAGTAAATAAGTGAAAAAGGTGAAAAACAACCAATGGGGCGCTGCCACGCAGCCTTCTACAGCGGTCGGGCCCACATTAAACCCAAAATCTAGGTATCAAAAGATTAAACCCAACTTTAACTTCACCCACTTTAATTTTTGTTACCTTTGTTTGAACTTGAATAAACTCCACTTTGACCCCACAAAATTCTTTGTTGTGGTTGGTCTGAAGGTACAAGTAGAGGTGGGGTGAGTGTGTTGAAGAAGTAGGATGTGAGATTTAATTTTAACCGGTCCGGTCGGTTAATTTGCCCCCTAAACTTTTAAACCAGTCAATTTGCCCCTGAACTACGACGAACTAGTCACATAGAAAAGAAGTTGACAGTTCAGGGGTAATCGGCTAAAAAACCTAAAAAAATATATTTTCAGAGCATAGTCCAACACTCCAAATGCATATAATCGTGTTTAATATTGATCTATCGGATTGGCCGTATTCTAAGTGTTACCCTGGTTTAAATTTTGGTTTATTAACCAGTTCATAAAAAATTTATCGAAACAATTCCCTACGGATTATAAGTGGTTATTCTCAATCGAAATTCATTTTAATCCTGTTTGTTTCAATATGGCTTGAAATATGCATCAAATCTGCGCGGTTCAAAATAAGTTCGATATCGAATGAGTGACAAGTCAAGAAAAACAAAACGATTTTTTTGAACTTTTCCATCATTCGGATATTTCTATGCCCCAAAGCTCACAATCAAATCCATTTCTCCACATCTTTGAAAAAGACTATAATAACCACAACATTGTTTTCAAGCCTGCACAATTTTGGCCGACAAAAAACAATAAACTAAAAAAAACAATTAAAAAATCTTACAAAATCCAAAAATATAATTAAATATTCTTACAAAATCCAAAAAGTCCACCTCCCATATTATCAAACTAATCCTCGTCATTTTTTATGTAATAATACAAAGTTATTTATCTTTTTCGATTAATTCACATAATCACCGCATTTTTCAGCGCCAAATTCTCCTCAATATATTTACTTCGTCTTCTTCAACCTCATACTTCTGATTTTGACTTTTCAGGTACTTTTTAGTTCTGATTTTGACTATTTTATTTGGAAGTTTTTTTTTGTGAATTTGGATGAATTCTTGATCAATTTGATGATATACTGAAGTGAATTGGGTGATTAAGTTTATATTCTTTGGGTTTGTACAAATGGGTTTAGTTAATTTGAGTTAATTTGAATAATTAGGGTTTTGGGAAATTAAGATTGATTAAAATGCTGCAATACAATTGATTGATTGACTATTTTGTTAATTGATTTGTGGGTGTTCAGTTGGACATTACTTATTCTGAACTCAAATATTTGTGTATATGTTGTATACTATCAAATTCTAGTGCTTTAAATGTGTTTTAGTATTAATTTGATATCTTTTTATATAGTTAAGGGTGTACAATTTGTGATTTTGGTAACTGGAAATTATTCTGGGCAATGTTTGGGTGGTTATGTTAATCAGCTTAAGTTCACATTTTTATGCCAGAACATATGTTTATGTCGTATGTAGAAGAAAATAATTTGACTGATATATTGAGTTTGAATTTGTGTAGTTTGGATGGCGCAACCAAATTCTAAACCACCGATTACTCATAATTTTGGAGTGGGAGGGTCTCACTCAAGGTCCTTGTCTCAGCCCACATTTTTTTCGAATAATTGCTTGCCCCCGTTAAGTCCCTCTCCCCGTAGTGAGTCCTCGAATTCAACTTTAAAAGATGTATCTGTGGAGGAAATGGATGTGAGTTCTCGAGGGACACCTTCTTATGCTCCTCCGACTTATAAGAGGGAGAATAACGTGTTCCGGGGTAATGAAAGTCTTCCTCCTCGAAAAGGGCATAGACGATCTAGTAGTGATACTGTCCCTTTGGCATTTTCTGCTATAATACAGTCATCACCTCAGTTGGTTCCAATTAGTGGGCAGGGGGGGATTTCGTATGCAAGAGATGGTGGCTTAGTGAAGGATAAGCCCATTTTTCTTCGGAGAACGGATGTTGATGTGAAATGTGGTTTTAAGAGTAATGCAGAGGGAATGGGTGAAAGGAAATCAGATGGAGAGGTTATTGATGAGTTGTTTAATTCATATATGAATTTGGATGGGATGGATGCATGGAAGTCTTCTCTTGCTGAGCGTAAAGTTAAGGACAACATGGTTATTGCCACAAAGGCTAATGATGACGAGAGTCACAACACGGAAACAGAAGGTGTCTCCAGGGGAAATATTGCCAACATTCACGAAAGAAGCTCAAGAGAAGGCATCAAAAGGAGCGCTGTTGGGGATATTGCTCCTTCTAATAGACACTTCAGGAGTCGCTCAATGGATAGTGCATTTGGAAGCTTGAACTTAGCTGATGAACCATCTAAACTACAGGTTTCTCTTGGGATTAATGTGGGTCAACTCTCACCAGGCACATCAGTGTCAGATAATCCAGCTGCATATAACTTGGAGTTTGGGAAGGGTGAATTTAGTGAAGCCGAGCTAAAAAAGATAATGTCAGATGAGCGACTTGCTGAGGTTGCTATATCAGATCCTAAGCGAGCTAAAAGGTTGTACTTTTACTGGTTCTCTTAAATAGCTATAACCAAGTAATTTTTTATGTTTGGCCCCTTATTGAATTTCCATGTTGTCATCACAGGATATTGGCAAATCGTCAGTCTGCTGCTCGTTCTAAAGAGAGAAAGCTGCGATACATCTCAGAATTGGAGCATAAGGTCCAAACTCTGCAAACAGAGTCAACCACTTTGTCTGCACAACTTACTGTTTTACAGGTGTGTTGACTTCTCGAGATTATGAATTACTTAATATACATTATCGTTAATGTTAACATCTGCGGTCTACAATTTTAATCTTGCAGAAAGATTTTACTGAGCTTACAAACCAGAACAATGAACTGAAATTTCGGCTTCAAGCAATGGATCAACAGGCACATCTCAGAGATGGTATTTTTTTCTGACAATTATATTATTTATTTGCTATTTTGGATAGAAGTATCTGTCAACTAAATATATTGCATTGTTGGGGATCCCATAGATAATTAAAAGATATATTTTTAAGATATATCCTCCATCAAATTCCTCTGCCTCTCAGCATGTTTAATTGGAGATTTAGAGGTCAATGCGTAGATGTGATACTCATGCTAAATAGTGTAAGTAAAGCATCGGAATTGCTTGGGATGTACAGTGCTATAATCCTAATTAGTTGTGACTGCACAAACTAAGACATGGTTTCAGAATGGAAAGTAGTCAAAGGTTGCGTGAGATGCAGCAGACAATCTTCATTTAACCTTTGAATCCACCAACACAATCAGGCTTATTATTATCTTTATCCATGAGATCAACCTTTATAGAATTTATATATAACCAAAAGTATCATGATAATCAGGCAGATTATTATCTTAATCCAACCTGTGAAGCCACTAACTTTTTGTTTATGGAAGCTATTGTTGGCTTCCTATAAAGAGAGTGCATTTGTGTACATCTCTCTCTCTCATTGTTAGCCTTGATTATTATCTTGTGAACCAAAACTACGAACTTGTCGCTTTTATCATATGTTTCTATATGAGGTAATTCATCAAAATGGAAACACATGAGCATCAGTAGGCATATTGACATCGCTCTAGATGGGGTTTAAGAGTCGTATTTGTTGACCATCCTTGACAGCCCTGCATGAAGCACTGACTGCAGAAGTTCAGCGGCTAAAGCTTGGAGCCCCAGAACTCAGAGAAGAGGACAGACCGTCTAACTGTTTTCCTCAACAAAACTCCATGAAGCGTCACATGTTTCCGTTGCAGCACGAACAACCCAGTCAACGCAATCAATTATCTGTTGCGACATCCACAACAGGGACGGGATCAACCACACCAACTTCGGCATAGCTCACAATTTGAATGGCGGTCAAAGGCTTCAGCTATTTGAGTAATATTTATTTATCGTAGTGCTAAGTTTCTTTTGTTCTGCATATTAATTCTAGTATAGTTGGGGGTGTCTGATATGTAAGTTGTAACTTAGTATCTATATGTGAAATAGTCATCAATTATGTGTCACCGGTATACAATAACGATAGTGGACTGCGACTTAGAACTCAACCGTGTCTGTAATTTTTCGTTTCATTATTGACATTCAGCTTCTTATCCCCCGTTTATGCGGGAGCATCTTCAGAGACATTGAGGCATGTTAATGATGATCGACCTTCGTGATCTTTTGTAAGTGATTGTACATCATAAAGGTCTTATTACAGTGAAATTCAGACGTCGTGTGCCTGAATATATGTTCTAGATTCCATATACCATTGCACTTTCATTGGCTGGACTCGAACAATTCTTGTATACTACTTTTATGTTCTAGATTCCATATACCATTGCACTTTCATTGGCTGGACTCGAACAATTCTTGTATACTACTTTTATGTTCTAGATTCCATATACCATTGCACTTTCATTGGCTGGACTCGAACAATTCTTGTATACTACTTTTATGTTCTAGATTCCATATACCATTGCACTTTCATTGACTGGACTCGAACAATTCTTGTATACTACTTTTATGTTCTAGATTCCATATACCATTACACTTTCATTGGCTGGACTCGAACAATTCTTGTATACTACTTTTATGTTCTAGATTCCATATACCATTGCACTTTCATTGGCTGGATTCGAACAATTCTTGTATACTACTTTTATGTTCTAGATTCCATATACCATTGCACTTTCATTGGCTGGACTCGAACAATTCTTGTATACTACTTTTATGTTCTAGATTCCATATACCATTGCACTTTCATTGGTTGGACGCGAACAATTCTTGTATACTACTTTCTTTTTCTCAAACAATATCATATTATTCAGGATCTCCAATGGTGGAGGCTGCGTCGATAACCACTATGGGTTCTTAAAAAAAAGAAGAAAAAAAATAATATACTGGAAAATACCAATCACCTACCTAATCTATAAGAATAGTTCCCAAACATTCATATGTTTTAAGTACCCCACCTATTGATGAATCATGATTAACGAATAAAGTTGAGCAAACTTTTTTTGTCGTAAGAAGAGTATTATTAGGATATTGAAGTCAAGTTCAACCAAATGTAGGTCCTCCACTCACCATTCACTAGTTTGTTTCTTAAGTGGTGAAAGTTGGCAACTCTATAAATTGTTTCTTTTAGAAATACCTAATCATCTTTTGTCCAACCAAGTTTTGACATTGTTACCAAGCTTCCCAAATTTCACCACTTCGGCCCTACAATTTCTTCCTTTTGCATAATTGCATTTGATGAGACTAGGCCTGTTATCTGATCGATCCACTTGAAAATCACTCGCAAATCGGTTCGTTAAAACTGGCTCGTTTGCTCTCTCGGTTTGAATTTCGAGCAGGTTACGATTCGTTTTTACAGTTCGTAAATAGTTTGCACTCGCTCGTTAATTGCTCGTTAAAACCAGCTATAGAATTGATTTTATTAAAGTATAACCGATTCGTTCGTAATTCGTTGCAAATCGCTCCTTAATCTTTCGCCCGCTAGTTAATAATTTGTTAAAACCGTTTATAATATTCATTTTTATTTTAAAAATACATACCAACATAGCCTAACTATCCTATTCGCTAGTTAAAAACGGATTAAGATTGAAACGATTAGCGACCGAGCGAGCGATTTTTATTTCGAATTGACTAACGAGCCGATTTTATACGATTCAATTAACGAACCGATATGCGAGTGAATCGGTTTGATTAACGGTCCACACCGATTTGATGATCAAAAATCGGATGGGACCGACTCGTTAACAACTCTAGATGAGACAATTACAAACCAAGTAATTGAAACATAATGTGATGTAAGATTTGCATTCTTAAAACATGTTTGTTACTTCCTCCGTTCCTAAAAAATTGGTACATTTTGATTTTTGGTGGTCAAATTTTAAAAAAATTTGATCAAGAATTCTCATTAAATGATAAGGATTAATATAGTCATGTGGGATCTTGTTAGATTCGTCTCAATATATATTTTGAAATATCAACTTTTTATAATTTTTTAGGATGTAGAATAAGAGATATTTATGTTTTAAATTGTGTTTTATTGATCATTAAAAGTCAAAATGTACCAATCTTTTAGGGACGGAGGAGATATTAAATAACAAAATACATATTCAATACTCATGCATACTTCCAAGTTCCATGTAGTGTAACTCTGGCTAGTTGCACCAAATATCTGTTCGAGAAAAGGCATGTAAGAGCACTCGCATCAATTGCCTTAAAAGTTATTTTAGGGAGTGAAATAACTAATAACATCAAAAAATATACTTTATCAGTTCACCTATAATACACTAACTAACAAAAATATTATTCACACAATGCAAAATGGTGAATAGAATCACACGGTGCATTGAGCGGTTATTTTACATTTCCCTCCTTTTCCCTCCAACCGGTATTATCTTTATCATATTTTGCCTCCATTATTTTCCTCTCTTTTTTTTATCATATTATTATTAATTAATTTATGCTAAAAAATTGATGCCATAAAACTTACTTAATTTGATAGTGAATTTTTTTGGATTCATTTAAATTTAAAAAAAAGAAGAGATAATGAAATTTAATTACAACTTATTTAAATCAGTATGTACTTTAAAAAAAAAAATTGTTGAAATTTTAAAAAGTATTGACATATTTGAAAATTTAATTTTTGAAATTTGGGTGAATAATAGGGAAGCTGATAAAGTAGATGTATAAAAAACTAGTGCCAAAAATAAAAAATTGACAGTTACGAGTGTATTATAGGAAAATGATTGGGAAACTGATGTGAGTGCTCTAACGGTCATGGGTGGAGCAGGCCCCTTAAGGTTAGGAGTTCGATTTTATTATAAATTCTGTTTAGGTCAACTTGTTATATCGAATTTATTTTAGTATGATTTACTTATTGACTAACATGTTCAAGCCATATATTACATTGTGTCCAGAGTCTACATTGTGTAATGTGTATCGTTGTGTGTACTCCTTCACAATACATTACAAATTAGAGATGCTTGCCTATTTGCGTTACTTTCAGTTTGTATTCAGAGTCAAATTCATAGGCCAATAATCAAGGTTCGATATTTTTGCAGGTACAGTTTGGAGAGACCATTAGAGGGGTGCATGCATGATTCCTGTCACTCGTTTCAGGGAATTAAACATGTTAATGCCCTTCCGACCTCCCATTTGATGGGGGTAACACCCGTTTCTGAGAGTTGGGAAACGTTTAATGCATGGTCTGCTGCAGAGGATACACCTAGCTACTGGAGGAGAAGCATCTAGAGATCCATTCCGGCCTGACGAGATGCTGAGATTGATTATAGTATTGCTGAGCGTGCTCACAGCGTGCTCACATTGTATTAGCTAGGAGCACTTTATTTATTGTATTCGGAGCTTTTTATTACATAATTTCGGGTGTTTTCTGACATATGAGCACGGGAGGGGAGGTAGGAGTCCGTCCTCCTACACCCCCCTCCCCTGCTCGCTAGAAATCCTGTGATTTTGCTCTAAAAAGCTCCATTATTTCGCTTACATTATGTATGTATTTACTTTGCTGCGATTACAATCGCAAGACTTTATATTATTTGATTTCTTAACACGTAAACCCTCGATGAGCTTAGCATAAAAAAAAAGGATTGACATTTTAATGATGTTTACAAATAACGTAATAAAAACTTATACAATTAAATATCGTACAATATTTTTTAATAGTTTTAATAAAACGCAAATTACACTAGTTAAATGATCAATTTCATATGTTACATATATACCTCCTTGCTTCAGGGCTTTCAAAATGTGTCGTGAAGCAAGGTGGTGTTAAAGCTATTAAAAATATTTTGAAATTGTAATTTTTTTCATTTCATTTCATTTTTATATAAAAGTATTTGAAATTTTGAAATTGTATTTCACACTTATATGTATATATAATATATATACTTTAAACAAAAATTGAAAACCCCTGAAATTCTCTAATCTTGAGCAGTCGTTCACCCGGTTGCGTCTCAGGACCGACCCTGCCTTGCTTGGGTCTTCATAATAAGTTACTTTTTTTTTCTTTTCTTTTTCTCTTTTTTCTTTTCATAATAACGTCTCATAGTGTTTGTAGTATTTCGTAATGATTGAAGTTAGCATGTGAAAAGGCTAGCCCCCCCCCCCCCCCCCCCCCCCCCCCCCCCCCCCCCCCCCCCCCCCCACATGGACCACCACCATTTCCTTCAAACTAAATTAACTTGGTTGTGGAAGAGGATACAATTTTGATGTTGCACCTAAGTTCTTGTTAAATGCCTTAATGACTCAACAAAACTATATATACCCCAAATGATAAACCCGAGTTGTATTTAGGTGATAACATCATATAGTATTATAGTTATTTTATAATTTTATTATACGATAAATAATTTCATTTTTGACTCTACAAATGCGCTTCTGAGGCTCACTCTCCCATGATTTTCTCAACTAGTTTTTTCCCACCAATATAGCAAAAGATTTTATACAATTATGTTTTCCTTTAGCATTTAGTATCTTATTTTTTCTTTTAGCATTTATATCTTAGTTGTACCATTCTTGTCTCTTGTTTTTTTTTTAAGTTCGGAAATAAATTTTCAAGATGCCATCTGATATGTTTGAATGCATGAGTGGTGGATACTGTTAGCCTATATGACAGAGGCGGATCTAGGGGTGGTCATTGTATGCACAGGACCACCTCAAAACAAAGAATTTAGCTAGCTTAGATGGTAATGGTGTTTGATTTCCTCATGAGCTGGCTGGGTTGGAATCCCGTTGACACCTTCTACTTTTATATTTTGTGACAACAACAATCATTTATTTACGGAGTATTTGTTTTATATCCTTTAAACTTTATGAATTACGTAGATTATACAACTGGCTAGCTGGTTGAGGTGGTAAATGCATGACGGTTTATTGTAACGATCCGCCCCAGGTGGCCCCCCTGAAGTTAGGCTCCCTATCAAATCTGTAACAGAGTCACCACTCGATGGATGACTCGATGAATACATACGGTTTTAAATGACTAAAAGAGTTAAAATACATCAATAAAATAATGAAAATCTGGTTTACTGAAAAAGGGTTAAAACATATCCATCCGGGTATGACAATCTATGACCCCACAATACAAAATACGAAACCAACATACTTCCAGTACAACAACTACAATGGGGTAAAACAGGAAATACAACATGTGAACACAGAGACACTAAATTGACTGAGGGATCTTAATGCCACCATCGCCACTCACCGAACCAGGGACCTACTCGCTGCAACACGGAGCCTGCTAAGAGAATAAATCCCCGAAGGGTCAGCTCGACAGCTGGTGAATTCTAACCCACGGGTGGCTACCAACCCACACACGTGATATGAAAGCGATACATAAGTGCAGAAAACAACAACAAAGAAAAGGAATAATATACACAATATCGATAAGCAGTTCGATAAACCATCACCAACAATAACAGTAAAACAAACCAATCAAGTCCAACATCACATAACCCCTATAACTATTATATATGCACCAGATCCGGACTTCCACACTGTACAGTATTCTACCTAACTCGTCTGCATCACCTCTATGACAGGCTCTAACTATCATCATATCATGACATTACCGCCATCGCCCGCATCACCCCTGTGACCGGCTCTAAACTACCATGGCATTACCAGCATCGCCCACATCACCCCTGTGACCAGCTCTAAACTACCATGGCCTTAACGTCATCGCCCGCACCATCCCTGTGACCGGCTCTAAACTACCATGGCCTTAACGCCATCGCCCGCATCACCCCTGTGACCGGCTCTAAACTACCATCCCCCTTTGTAGGATCATGACAACAGACAAACACGTCACATGCAACTAACTCATCATAACAGTCAACATCCCTTAGGTCCACACTATCCTCCTGTCTATACTCACATATAATCCGTAACGATAACATGCTACTAATTCCACACATCATACACACAATTACACACAACACATATATAGGAAAGTAAGCAGACGTGAGTAAGAACTCTCCTTAAACAATCAGCACAAATGACACTCACTCCCGAGCCAACGATGTGTATTCGGTCAAGTACCATGACCTATTATAATAACACATATCCCGTCAACACTCTCTCATATATTGCCCCAACCTCCCGATTATTTCATATAAGTCCTCACCTTATCATAATATTATACTCTTACCCGAATATGTAAAATGACGATTTTACTCGTAAGTGTCAAATTATCATTTTATCATAGATCTTCTTTAAGTCAGTGACATAATTAAATATTTGGACGAAGACAAATTATGCATCATGTATGCTCTTTTTTCGAGATTAAAATATTCACTACCGGAACATATATATATATATATATATATATATATATATATATATATATATATATTGGAATGTATGTTTATGCATGTGGTACTTACTCAATCATCACGATATAACTAGCGTATAGGGCCCGGCAATCGCCGGGCCGAATTCTTAAGTAACTAATGCTCGGGTCGAACTGCAAAAGATTTATATTAGTAGATGCAAAATTATCATACTGAACTGTACAAAACATGAAAATTTTGCACGGCTTATCCAAAAGAACTTGGAGATACTACAGAGATTGCAGCAAGCAGACTATTTACATAAAGTTAACAAAAGACAACAAAAGACGTGGTTCGCATTGATGTTCAGTTGTTCATTTGAGCCTCCCTGCATGTTGTAGTTGCTGCACTTATTCCGTCTAGGGAGATTGTTGATCTTGATAAGTCGCCCTTGTAAATGGCCATATATGCACCCAAAAAGGTTCTGTACATATCTGCAACTTTGAGGTAGCTATAAACTATTTACATAGCACTTTGCAAAAGGTGACCTGCAACTCAGTAATACAGTCATTAGGCGGTGTTGCCATATGTTTGTTGGATCGGGATCTCTTTAGAAGCATTGCCAAACAAAAGTTGCTTTTTTGCTGGGATACCTGGGTGAAAATTTGTTTTGTAAGTGGCTCTTCATATGTTGTAATGCATAGTGATTAAATATCAAAGCGAAGGATACTACCTTTGTATCCTTCGGTTATTGTTATCACACTTAATTGTCGTTTGAGTGGAGACAGTGGAAGATCTAAATCATTTTCTGTCATTGCCAATACTGCAGACGAAGAGCTGGGGTTGCTTTGGATTCCTGGCAGACTTTCATCGTAGTATGCTTGCAGTAGCAGCCTACGGGTTCTGTCCAATCTGCTTCCTGGTGTCCTTGTTAGTCATAGTAGGTATGGCTTGGAGCCGATGTCTTGTTTTACTGTAGCTAGATCCAATTTTTGTCCCTACAAAATTAAGTTGGTTGTTAGCTTGTCTAAAAATGAGATAGTGATATATATTTAGTTAATGTATAGATGTGTACCAAGCGATGAAGTTTCTCCATATTCTGAGTTGTTGTCTGCAGGATGGTTTCAGCCATTTTGTCTAGTGACACTATCTCCATCTTTGCGGTTTGGTCGAGTACACTAAGAACAACCACTGGCCTGACAAAGAAAGTTAAACTGTTAACTTGTGACGAAGGTTTTCTACGGATGAGGTATTAGAAAATGGAATCACCTTAGTATTGCTACAGTGTCCGATTTGCAGAGAAAACAAACATATTTCTGGTTAAGGTTCGCCTTGACTTTCCTGTAGCAGTTACTAATTAATTATAATGACGATAGGACAACCCAACTTCGGAACACTAATTAATTATAATGACGGAGCTATACAACGAACAATTAACTTACTTGTTGGAGCTACGTTGCAACTTCGATAACTTCAAATTAATGGCTTCTGTCAAAAGCAGTGACAACCTAAAGAAGGAGAAATAGTTGTGGATTTTAGAGGAATAGAATACCTAGAAAACGATGAGACCAGTAATTTCGAACTGACATAATGAACATTAAATAACAATTCTAGAAATCAAATTTGAGATAAATTCAAGTACCATCACCTTTAACTAAGTCCAGAATGAACCACAAGAGAGACAACTATTTCCAGAAGCATATAAGAACAGTAATATGCAAAAATCGATCCACGGAGCAAAGATCAAAACTGTTGAATTACTTTCCTAAAGACGATATCTAAACATAGTGAATCCAATGAAACAAAACAGACCCAAAAGGGTGCCCAATCATAGTCAAAGCAAAAAGTCTTTCGGTTGTGTCAGCAAAATATTGTGATCCAAATGGTAAGGATCCAAACTTTGGATCAAAATAAGGTAAATCGATCATTAAGATCATCTGTGTTTAAATTATTTTAAATTTTCAATCAATACTTAAATGTTGCCATTCCTCTAATATCATCAGTTTTCAATGTTAAATTGAAAAAATGAACGTCTTTTGATTTACATTTTGATAAAAGTAATTGACATAGAATTTTATGACATAATTAAAGGTCAAAATTTGAATCAGTTTAGACCCTTTTCCATCATGATTCATGATTCATGACCGGCGATTAGGAGTGTCAAATTTACCTGATATGTTGATTTGATGAGTTGAGCGCCGATTAGGAGTGTTGATTTACCTGATATGTTGATTTGGCGAAGGGTGAGCAACAATGGAATGTAGAAAATATGGAAGATGAAAGAATGGTGAGGAATTGTTGATTTGGTGGAGGAAAGCTGATTGTTGATGTACGTGGCAATCGTTTAGGTGCATAGTGTTGCCCAAAGCCAAGAATTGTTGATAGACGAAATCACGTGTTGATAGACGGTATAGACGAAAAATCACGTGGGATGAAAATGCATTCGCTCTTTATATATCTCAAGAATTGTTGATATATCTCATAATCCAAATTAATACTCAAACAAATCAATAGGTTATATAACAATACTAATAATAATTAATACTCCATAATAATAATAATAATAGTAATAATGAAAACGCCCCCAACCACCCATTGTTTAGTGACATCAAAATGTTGTCTGTTAGTGCATATGGCTTTGAGGAATTGGAAGATGTTTTTTGGATAAATCAAGTGGTACAACAACGAGCATAACATATGGATATAAAGGAATGCAAGTGCTACAACGTGAGAAGATAATGTCTTGATGAAGATAGCAAGAGGATAACGATTAAGAATGTTCTAGATTGCTAGTGTTTTCCTAAGATCAAAGAACTATATCAAAGTCGGATTCTACAACAAAGATAGAGTCTTACTCGGACTAGGAAAACAAACATCAAGATAAAGGAGGTCCCATGTTTTAAGGCTACACTTCGTGTAGGATTAGGATCTCTACCTAGCTCTATAAATAGGTGTTCTAGGCTCAAAATTCTCACCGATCTTTTAATACAAGCATCAAGTATTTATTAGATTGAGTTTTAAAGAGAGCTAGGTTAGTGTGTCTTGAAGTTGTTTGTTTGTTCTTCAAGATTGAGTGTATTGTTAATGTGTCGCTTGTGATACATTAACTGTGAGGTTTAGTATTTCGTTCAAACATTCGATTCGTAAACAAGTTGGTCACGGGTGTGTGATAACTTGATAGTGTGTAGTAGGAAACCTATAGAAGAATATAGTTAGGGCGTAGCGTATGCGGGCATACTTGTAAGTCCCAACTTGTAATCGTTTCATTCTATAGTGGATTGTTTCCTTGGGTTGGCTGCCCCCCAAACGTAGGTGTCGTTGTGACACTGAACTGGGTTACCATCCGGTGTGTTCAGTCTCTTACTCTTGTTTTACTTTAAAGTGTCTTCAAGTGTCTTTAACAGTTGGTCTACCAACGGTCATTGGTGAGGTATCCACAATTTCAATTGGTATCAGAGCGTAGGCACTCGATATACAGAGTGATTAACTCACAATGACTAACTCTGGAACGTCTCTACGACCCCCCGACCTTAATGGCAATAATTATCCTTATTGGAAGAAGAAGATGGCCATATATCTCAAATCCTTTGACAAACTTACCTGGAGATCTGTGATCAAGGGCTGGAGTCCTCCCATTATCAATGTTGGTGGTCAAGAAGAAGAAAAGGATGAAGATCTATGGACTGATGCTGAATCAGATGCAGCATTAGCAAATAATAAAGCCATGAATGCAATCTTCTCGTGTGTTGATGAGAATGTGTTTCGACTCATCATGTTGGAAACAATAGCAAAGAATGCCTGGACAATTCTACAAAACACTTACGAAGGCACCACACAAGTCAAGATTTGCTCGCATCCAGCAGTTAACTACCATCTGGGAAAACATGAAGATGAAAGAGGAGGAGTCAATAAAAAAATATGGTTTCAGAATACAGGAGGTTGTCACTTAATGTGCTACCTTGGGAGAACCAATGAGCAATGAAGAGGTGGTCAGAAAAATCTTGCGAACATTAAACTCCAGATTTGCTAACAAGGCTATAGCAATCACTGAAGCCCAAGATCTTAATACTTATCGCTTTGATGTGCTTATTGGAAATCTGGGAACTTTCGAAAAGGACTTCAATCAAGAAGTTGAGGGAACACCCAAGGAGAACATAGCTCTAAAAACTGAGAGCAATGAGGATAAAAATACAGAGATTACTGAAACTCTGAGTCTCCTGGTTAAGAACTTCAACAAAACCTTGAGAAGACTGAACAAGAAACCTGCCAGTGAGGGTGATGATACCGGAAGTAGAGACAAACGATATGACAACTCTGTCAGAACTGGGGAAGAAAGATACCAACGAGGAGGAAACACACTCACACGCAACAAAGGAAAAGGAATACAGTGTAGAGAATGTGAAGGTTTTGGACATATTCAAGCAGAATGTCCCACTTACAAGAAAAGGCAGTCCAAAAACTACAACAGTACACTATCTGATGACTCTGAGGATGAGGAAGAAGATAGAATTGCCTTCATTGCTACTAACAATATAACTAATGATGAAGGCAATCACAGTGATGAGGAAGGTGAGATTACCAAAGAAGAACTAGCTGAGGACTATGAAAAACTCTATCATAGTTGGAATGATCTCACTAAAGCATACTCCCAAACCAAAGAAGAAAAGGAGAAATTGGTTATAGCAAACCAAGAACTCACTGCCGAAAACAGAGTACTAAGAGAGAAAGTTATGGAAACTGAAACAAAACTTCAAACATTGGAAAAGGGTGTAAAAATGATGAATAGTGGCACCAGCATGCTAGAAGAAGTACTCGAAATAGGGAGATCTCCAAAGGATAAAAGTGGGATTGGCATGCACACCTCATCAAAACCACAGGAACACCAAAAATCTAAGAAATACAAATGGAGGTGTTACTACTGCGGAAAAAGGGGGCACATAGCACCATATTGTTATAAGTTGTATGGAAAAGGAAGAAACAGATACATGACAAAACAAATATGGGTCCCTAAGACCGAGACTGTCTGCCATGTTGTTGTAACATCTTTCAAAGCAACAGCATATGAAAGTTGGTACTTTGACAGTGGATGTTCACGACACATGACTGGAAATCAAGCTTACTTATCAAAAATAAGGTCGGTGAAAACAGCTCATGTAACATTCGGCGGAGGAGCAAAAGGCACTATCACGGGAAAAGGACAACTGAATGTTCCTGGATTACCTACCCTAGAAAATGTGTTGCTAGTAGAAGGCCTTACTGCCAACCTAATCAGTATAAGTCAGTTATGTGATGAAGGGATGAACGTGAAATTCTCAAAGGAAGAATGTCAGGTATATAATCCACACAATCAGCTTTTGATGAAGGGAACACGATCAATGGATAATTGCTATCTATGGACCCCTCATCGTGCCCTAAGTTGTCATACCAATAATGAAGCACAACTTTGGCATCAAAGACTAGGCCACACGTACTATAGAAACCTACAACATTTGATGCACAAAGGAGTAGTCAAGGGACTCCCGAAACTGGTCATACATGAGACACAATGTGGGGATTGCGTAATTGGCAAACAAATCAAGTCACCACACCATGGAATTCAACAAATTGTGTCCAATCGGATCTTGGAGTTAATTCACATGGATCTCATGGGACCAATGCAAGTAGAAAGCCTCGGAGGAAAAAGGTATGCTTATGTTCTTGTTGATGACTATTCACGATATACATGGATAGAATTCATAAGGGAAAAATCCAAATGCTTCGAAGTATTTCAAAAATTGGTGACACAAATACAAAATGAAAAGGAACTTAAGTTGATTAGTATACGAAGTGATCATGGAAGAGAATTTGAAAATGTGAACTTCTATGATTTTTGCACATCTCAAGGCATCAAACATGAGTTCTCTGCTCCCATTACTCCACAACAAAATGGGGTTGTTGAGAGAAAGAACAGAACATTGCAAGAGATGGCTCGTGTTATGATACATGCCAAACATACACCACTTAAGTTTTGGGCAGAAGCTCTCAACACAGCGTGCCATATACACAATCGAGTCACTCTCAGGCCAGGATCTACTCAAACTCTATATGAAATATGGAGGGGGAGAAAACCGAATGTACAATATTTTCATGTGTTTGGAAGCAAGTGTTACATCCTGGCTGATCGCACTCCTAGACAAAAATTTGATGTTAAAGGAGACGAAAGAATATTTGTAGGCTATTCAAAGAATAGCAGAGCACTAAGGGTATTCAACAAAAGAACAAATTCCATATTGGAATCCATTAATGTTAAGGTACTAGATGAAGAACCTGAAATACCCCTCCTGGACGACCCCATTGATAATATTCCAGCTGTCAGCGACAAGGAGACTACCAAAGATGGACAAAGTAACAAAGAGCCAGATGATGAATTAGACCAACCAGCTGAGGTAGAGCCATCATCACACATTCAGAAAAATCATCCAAAGGACTCCATCATTGGCAGACTAGAGGATGGCATGAATACTCGCAAAAGAGACAAAGTCGACTATCGAAAGCTTGCTGGAATGCTAGGAGAAACTTGCTTCATATCCAAAAGTGAGCCTCAAAATGTAAAGACTGCCCTTTGTGATGAATATTGGATTAATGCCATGCAGGAAGAATTAGCCCAATTTGAACGACATAATGTTTGGGAATTAGTTCCACGACCCACAAACCAAAACGTCATAGGGACGAAGTGGATATATAAAAATAAAACTGATGAAGCAGGGAATGTAATTCGAAACAAGGCCAGACTGGTGGCTCAAGGATATACTCAAGTTGAAGGCGTAGACTACGAAGAGACCTTCGCCCCTGTAGCCAGATTGGAAGCAGTAAGACTTCTCCTGGCCGTAGCTTGTCATCTAAAATTTAAGCTATATCAAATGGATGTCAAGACTGCATTCTTGAATGGAGTAGTTCAGGAGGAAGTTTACGTAGAACAACCAAAGGGGTTCGAATGTCCAGTGAATCCTGGACATGTATACAAGTTACGAAAGGCACTCTATGGACTAAAACAAGCTCCAAGAGCATGGTATGAACGCTTAACTGAATATCTCAATAAGCAAGGATACAACAAGGGAGGTTCAGATAATACACTATTCATAAGTAAAGAAAAAGGAAAATTTATGGTAGCCCAAATATATGTTGATGACATAGTGTTTGGAGGAGTGTGTTAAGCAAACGGAAGCTGAATTTGAGATGAGCATGATTGGAGAACTTAAGTACTTTCTAGGATTTCAAATCACCCAACAATCCGAAGGGATATTCATCAATCAAGAAAAATATGCTAAGAATCTAGTAAAGAAGTTTGGACTCGAAAACTCCAAGGAAAAAAGGTCCCCCATAGCTACCCATGTAAAGGTAACCAAAGATGAAAAAGGCAAAGAAGTCGATCCAAGCCTATATAGGAGTATGATTGGAAGCTTGCTCTACTTGACTGCCAGCCGACCAGATATTACCTACTCAGTTGGAGTTTGTGCTAGATATCAAGCTAATCCCAAAGAAATTCATTTAAGCTTGGTAAAAAGGATTATCATGTTGGGATTTTATACATGTTTTGCATATCAAATTATACAAAAACGTATAAACGATCGAATACAAAGTTCTAAATTCACATTTAACTACGAGTTTCGAGTATACCTCTTCGAGCGTGATCGAGTGCGTAGCGGAAGAGCAACGTCCGTTCCTCTCTCTAGTTAGTCCACACCAATGCGTGATTGATTCCTCCCTTGAAGCAACTAGAGCTTAAAGCGTATATGTCAAGAATGAACCAAGAGAAAAACGATTTCTTCTCTTGGTTTGTGTGTATATTTTCGGCCAAAAACTAGAGGAAGGAGGGAGTATTTTTTCTTTTTCTGTTTTTTTTCTTGTCTTACAAAGTGTACAAAAAGGATGAAAAACATTGTCATCAAATGTGGTCTTAATATGGTGTTAATCACATTAACATCCATATGTAACCTCCCCCTTTTTCAAGCTCCCATTCAAGACTAGCATTAGTGCATTTGAATTCAAAAAGTCAAATGCATTCTTATGCATCATTTTTGGACGGTTAATGGGGTGGAAATTCCACTTTGGAATTTCCTCCCCTTTATTCTTTGACGTTTACACTTTTAACCCGGAAGTTTCAATCGTATTGAAAATCAAGCGCATTGTTTGTGTGTGACCTTCTAGGATCGAAATAACATTAGTCATATGTTAATAAAATATCGACAAGTATTTTACTATCATATAAATCATGAGCGGGTCCTAGTAAAACCATCAAGACCCCTAATGTATTTCGAATTCATTCCCAGCTCGTATATTATTGTCAAACAAATAATATACGTATGAACTTAACCTTAAATAAGTAATCACTTCGAACAATCAAATTGTTCAATGGGCACTAATTATGACGTGTCAAACATCTCATAATTCCAACACTCCCACTTGCCCTTGGACGATTACTTGTGAAGTGATTCTTTCGCATCGCGATTCTCACAGTCAAGCTATGGTAAGATATGTGTCACCATACTCTTGCACCTGTACTGTCTCGGATACATAGAATTAATGTGATACCCAGTACTGCTACTGGAGATGGCCATCTTAATCACCATTAATCTACCGAGATTTTATGAATCAATCGACATAACCGATTTGTGCGAATCCCCTCTGATGTACAACCAATGTACCAACATGTTCCAAGTATGCCCAACATATGCCTTTATAGCCTCCCTTCTACAGGAGACGATTTACATAGTCAAGACACGCAAGTCTCATGCTAACGCATTCCTGCCATACAGGTCTAAGAATCACCATTTAACATAAGTTCGATGAGAAACACTTAGGACACAGATATGTCATCTTCTAAGTTCTCATGGCGGTCGAATCCAGTATCATAGCTTGGACTAGTTCCAAGATATATACCCATGTACATGACTAGAGTACACTTACTCCCTTTCTTGTCTAAGAAACGTGACCAAGACAATCATGTGCATGCTGATCATTACAATGTTCGATTCCAATCAGTGAACATTTGATCAGAGATAAGTTATCCCCTTGCTTCTAGGCTTAGTAGAGGGTTTCTCATTTGGGATCCTCAACCCCAAAGACCTCTCTAGAAGCCATGGATAACAATGGAATCAAAATAAAGATATATGTATGAAAGACAGTAAAACTGAAAATAAACATACATATATTTGAATCAATTATTCAACATAATCTTATCAGGACTAAACTATGACAAAATACAGACAATACAGCTCCCACTAAACCTAACGCCATTCAAGCATATATCTAAGTCCTGCACCAGATACGTGCTTGTCATGTTTGCTCTGAGGCAAAGGTTTGGTCAATGGGTCGGCCAGGTTATCGTCTGTATGTATCTTGCATACACTCACATCGCCTCGTTCCGTGATGTCACGAATGATGTGATACTTTCTGAGCACATGCTTGGAGCGGTGATGTGATCTTGGTTCCTTGGCTTGAGCAATTGCACCAGTGTTATCACAGTATAACACTACTGGCTCGTCAATGCTAGGTACAACACCAAGCTCACTCACAAACTTCTTGATCCAGCATGCTTCCTTTGCAGCTTCAGATGCTGCAACATATTCTGCCTCTGTCGTAGAATCAGCCACAGTGCCTTGCTTGCTGCTGCACCAAGACACTGCGCCACCATTGATGCAAAACACATAACCAGACTGAGATCTAGAATCATCTTTGTCGGTTTGAAAGCTCGCATCGGTGTAGCCTACAACCTGTAACTCTTTATCTCCCCCATAGACAAGACACATGTCTTTAGTATTTCTCAAATACTTAAGAACGGCCTTTACGGCCTTCCAGTGCTCTTGTCCTGGACACGATTGATAACGACTTGTTACACTCAAAGCGTAAGAAACGTCAGGTCGTGTACAAAGCATGGCATACATGATAGATCCTATGGCTGAGGCATAAGGGATCTTGTTCATCTTCTCTATTTCGATGCTGTCTGTGGGACTGTCAGCACGACTAATAGAAATGCCATGTCTCATAGGGAGATTACCTTTCTTGGAATTTTCCATATGGAATCTAAGTAATACCTTATCAATATAAGTGTTTTGACTCAGTCCAATGAGTCTCTTAGATCGTTCCCTATGGATCTTAATTCCAAGAATGTACTGAGCCTCTCCTAGGTCTTTCATAGAGAAACATTTGCACAACCATGCCTTGACTGATTCAAGCATGGGTATGTCGTTTCCTATGAGAAGAATGTCGTCTACATATAGCACGACAAATGCAATGTTGCTCCCACTAACCTTCTTGTATACACAAGAATCTTCTTCACATCGAATGAATCCAAACTCTTTGATTGATTCATTGAAGCGAAGATTCCAACTCCTAGATGCTTGCTTCAGACCATAAATAGATCTTTGAAGTTTGCATACTTTCTTAGGCTCTTTCGAGCTTGTGAATCCAGGAGGTTGTGTCATGTACACATCCTCTTCTAGTTTCCCGTTAAGGAAAGCTGTCTTCACATCCATTTGCCAAATTTCATAATCGTAGTATGCGGCAATGACTAAGATAATCCGAATGGATTTAAACTTAACGACTGGAGAAAAAGTTTCATCATAGTCGATACCATGAATCTGTTTGAAACCTTTAGCCACAAGTCGAGCCTTATAAACATGGACATTTCCATCTTTATCAAGCTTTCGTTTAAATACCCATTTGCATTCGATGGGTCTATCACCCCTCGGCAAATCAATCAATGTCCATACTTTATTATGGTACATTGATTCCATCTCGGATTGCATGGCTAGGAGCCATTCATCAGCATCAGGTTGTTTCATGGCTTCCTCATAAGTTGAGGGTTCCCCGCTTTCAATCAGGCAAAATTCCCCATACCATCTATCGGGTTCCTGACGGGACCTTTCGGATCTCCGAGGGATGTTTTGAGTATCAGCAGGCTCGTCTACGGTTTCCCGTGGATCGAGTTGAACCTCTTCTTCATAAGAAGGGTCCACCTCCTGAGGTGATTCAGCTAAGGTACTAGTACCTGCTACATCACCCTCTTGAACAATTTCAAGAGTCTCATTACTCTTATATCTCTTTATAATGTATTCTTTCTCAAGGAAAGTTCCATTACGAGCCACGAAAATCTTATTTTCGGGTTTGAGATAAAAGTAATATCCCTTGGTTTCCTTAGGATAACCAATGAAGTAACACTTGTCGGATTTAGGTCCAAGCTTATCTTTGTTAACTTTCTTAACATAGGCCTCGGATCCCCAAATCCTCAAGTACCCTAGTTTGGGAAGAGTCCCAAACCACATCTCATGTGGGGTCTTAGGTGCTGATTTGGTTGGACATTTGTTTAGTGTGGAAGCGGCAGTTTCCAATGCATAACCCCAAAAACTAGTTGGGAGTTCTGATGTGCTCATCATTGATCGAACCATATCTAATAAGGTTCGATTTCTCCTTTCGGAGACACCATTGTGTTGTGGTGTACCAGCAGGTGTGAGTTGTGATACAATACCACATTCTCTTAGGTGTTGCAAGAAGTCATGGCTCAAGTATTCTCCTCCCCTGTCGGAGCGAAGAATCTTGATTGTCCTGCCGAGTTGGTTTTCTACTTCTTTCTGAAATTCTTTGAACTTTTCAAAGGCTTCACTCTTATGTTTCAACAGATATACGTAACCATATCTGCTGAAGTCATCGGTGAAGGTAATGAAGTATGGAAAACCTCCTCTAGCGGGCGTGTTCATTGGGCCACATATATCAGTATGTATGATTCCCAATAAATCACTTGCCCTTTCACTCGTACCAGTGAAAGGTGACTTGGTCATCTTTCCTAAAAGACATGACTCGCATTTGTCATAAGATTCAAAACCAGATGACGTAAGAATTCCATTGTCATGGAGCTCTTTAATGCGTTTGTCACTTATATGACCGAGTCTGCAATGCCATAAGTATGTCGGGTTCAAGTCATTGGGCTTGTTCCTTTTCATACTGATGTTATAAGTTTCTACACTTGTTTCCAAGATATAGAGACCACTCTGCAGGGATGCAGTACAATAAACATTTCCATTTTTAGAGATAAAACAACCACTTTTATCAATAGTAACGGAAAAAACCATCCAAATTTAATAAGGAAATTGATATAATGTTCCTACATAAAGTAGGAACATAGAATACATTATTCAAAACAATACAATATCCAGATGGTAAATTTAAAGACAGTGTTCCTACAGCAAGAGCTACAACTTTTGCACCATTGCCTACTCGTAGGTCCACTTCATCCCTTGTGAGCTTCCTTCTATTCTGCAGGTGCTGCATATTTCGACCAATATGAGTACCACATCCAGTGTCTAACACCCAAGAATTAGAATCAGAAGGTAAATCAGTTATAACATGAATACCTGTTGGCGGAGTAGTAGTGGTCAAACCACTCTTCTTGTCTGCCAGGTACTTCTTGCAGTTTCTCTTCCAATGGCCAATTATTCCGCAATAATGACACTTGTCTTCCCTTTTGGCATCCTTCTTGGATGCCTTTTGAGTAGGAGCTGTTGCACGGGGGGCAACCTTAGTCTTGCCTTTGGCACCTTTTTTCCTCTTGAACTGTTTCTTGTTCTGAATGGTCAGAACAGAGGAAGAAGTGCCTTTTGCCTTCTTAATGTTTTGTTCAGCATTGTTGATCATACCATGCAGTTCAGACAACGTCTTGTCATATTGGTGCATGTTAAAGTTCAACACAAAACCACTGAAGGAATCAGGCAGCGACCTAAGAATGATATCCACAGACATCTCCTTAGAGACGGGTGCCCCCAATGAGGCCAGTCTTTCGACCAGCCCTATCATCTTGATGACATGGGGACTTGCTGGCTGTCCATTGCCTAGCTTACAGTCAACAAGAGCACAAACAGTATCGTATCTCTCATTGCGTGCCTCCCGCTGGAACAAATTTTCCAGCTGGCGGTACATATCGTAAGCGTTGACCTCTTCGAATTGAATCTGAAGATTCGATTCCATGTTGGCCAACATTAAGCACTGGACATCTGTAGCATCATTCATGTGCTGTTCATAGACATAATACTCATTCTCATCGGTGGGAACGACCTCAGGAAGTTTGGTGGTGAGCACATAATCTGTTCTCTCAGACTTGAGAATAATTCTCAAGTTGCGAGCCCAGTCATGGAAATTAGCACCATTAAGTTTGCATTTCTCCAAAGCGGAGCGGAGAGACTTAGAGTTTTTATCGTTCGTAGACATGATAACTACAGCGGTAAAAGGCGAATAAATAACTCAGATAAGCATGTCATAGTGATAATTCAAAATATCAAAATATTTGAACTCATACAATGTGTTCATAATCCTACTAAAATACACAATGTATCCGAGAACTCAGATAATTAATAATCGAACGGCAGCACGCAACATTTCGACTACCAATCATGTGAGTAGGTGAATGATCACCATTTATGCCGGGCATAATTCTCGGTGTCACCAAAAATCTTACAAGATTGCATTGGTGACAACTTTTGCCAACAGGCCCAAATCTGATTATGGGAATCACTGTTCAAGTAACCTGAGCCTACTGACGAAAGTCAGAATGAACAATCGAAGCCCGATTCTGAATCGGAAATCATTCGATTATTCCATCGGGATCAAGTCATAGGACATGTCATGTCTGCCAATCTGGCAGGTCCATGCATACGTATGTCTTATTCCGACTTTAGGGTCAGGTATGGCAAATTACTTGACTTAGGGTAGGATTAGTTATAAATATATAATCATGATCATACATGCATATATACATTCACTCAAGCAAGAATATATATCATATGAGCATGAAAATTAAGAATTATAACGCAAATAAATGGGATTAGTGATATGATCTAAAAACCGAAAAGAAAACTAGACTTAATTCTAAACTAAGTCTTCAGTCCTCCTTCAGTTCCTTCGGTGGCTTCGTCTTCTATTGATTACAATCACACGTGGTGATAAATAATTGACACGCAGGTCAATGTAATAAATAATAAAATAAAAGTGACACAAGTCGTCATAAAATAGCACGCAGGCTATATTTCTTTTTGACACAAGTCGTCATATAAAAGACAGTACGCAGACTGTATTTCAAAAACCAGATCATATCACTTATCCCAACATTCATTCACAATGAAAATAAAACATCCAATATATCAAAATATATATAATACATGAATTAAGTCAATTAAAACATGTAAGGATGTCAAATAAGGTACACACAATTATAACACATATATGTAATAAATTGTACATCAAATGTAACAACCAAATCAATAACTCATAGGTTTTACATAATTAATTAAGGCCTTTAATTTTAATTAATAAGCATTTAATATTATTTATAACCAATATAAATAAAATTAACAACTAATCATATTAGTGCTATTAATTAAAATATTGTAACATTAAAATCTAATCAAATTATCATACAAGTTATAATAATTTAATTAATTTTCTTCTGACAATCAAAAGTCAAAATACTAGAATAGCCAAAATATTCACAATAATTAATAAAACAAAATCCAAAACAATTTTAGGACCATTTTAATTATGTGAACAGTCGTGAACAGTGTTTCGTGAACAGTGAAATCGGAATCACTGTTCATCCGAAAAACACTGTTCATCCGAATAGTGTTCCGAACTTTTCGGATGAACACATGGCTATTCAAAAATCATTTTCGAGCACTTAATAAATCCAAATAAATCCAGAAAAATTACAGTAGACTCGAAAATCATTCTAGTATTTGATTTATATTTTGTCAGAATTTTAGAAAAATATATACAGCCGTTAAAACACTGTTCAACCGAATGGTATATCAAATCCGTTCGGGTGAACATATGACTGTTCAAATGTCAATTTCGAGCACTTAAGAAATCCAAAAAATTCCAGAAAAATTTCAGTAAACTCGAAATTGACTCTAATATTTTATTTATATTTTTCCAGAATTTTATAAAAATATATACAGCCTTTAAAACTGTTCAAACGAAGGGTATATCAAATCCGTTCGAATGAACATATGGCTGTTTCAAACATTTATTTCGAGCACTTAACAAATCGAAACAATTCCAGAAAAATTACAGTAAACTCGAAATTCAATGTACTGTTTGAATAATATTTTTCCAGAATTCTATAAAAATATATACAGCACTTAAAACTGTTCAAACGAAAGGTATATCAAATCCGTTCGGATGAACATATGGCTGTTTCAAACATTTATTTCGAGCACTTAACAAATCGAAACAATTCCAGAAAAATTACAGTGGTCTCGAAATTTTGTCTACTGTTCGAAACATATTTTTACAGAATTTTAGAAAAATATTTACAGGCCTTAACAATTACATAATTGCACAATACACATAATGCACAACAACCTTAATTGATGATATCAAAACATACACATATGATATTATAATTCATGAAATCAAATTTCAAGACATTTAAAGTGAATTAGAACATATGTACCGGGCTCATGATGCCACTGTTGGGATTTTATACATGTTTTGCATATCAAATTATACAAAAACGTATAAACGATCGAATACAAAGTTCTAAATTCACATTTAACTACGAGTTTCGAGTATACCTCTTCGAGCGTGATCGAGTGCGTAGCGGAAGAGCAACGTCCGTTCCTCTCTCTAGTTAGTCCACACCAATGCGTGATTGATTCCTCCCTTGAAGCAACTAGAGCTTGAAGCGTATATGTCAAGAATGAACCAAGAGAAAAACGATTTCTTCTCTTGGTTTGTGTGTATATTTTCGGCCAAAAACTAGAGGAAGGAGGGAGTATTTTTTCTTTTTCTGTTTTTTTTCTTGTCTTACAAAGTGTACAAAAAGGATGAAAAACATTGTCATCAAATGTGGTCTTAATATGGTGTTAATCACATTAACATCCATATGTAACCTCCCCCTTTTTCAAGCTCCCATTCAAGACTAGCATTAGTGCATTTGAATTCAAAAAGTCAAATGCATTCTTATGCATCATTTTTGGACGGTTAATGGGGTGGAAATTCCACTTTGGAATTTCCTCCCCTTTATTCTTTGACGTTTACACTTTTAACCCGGAAGTTTCAATCGTATTGAAAATCAAGCGCATTGTTTGTGTGTGACCTTCTAGGATCGAAATAACATTAGTCATATGTTAATAAAATATCGACAAGTATTTTACTATCATATAAATCATGAGCGGGTCCTAGTAAAACCATCAAGACCCCTAATGTATTTCGAATTCATTCCCAGCTCGTATATTATTGTCAAACAAATAATATACGTATGAACTTAACCTTAAATAAGTAATCACTTCGAACAATCAAATTGTTCAATGGGCACTAATTATGACGTGTCAAACATCTCATAATTCCAACATATCAAATACATAAATGGAACAAGCAATTATGGGTTATACTATACAAAGGATACTAGAGCAAGCCTAGTTGGATATTGTGATGCGGATTGGGCTGGAAATGCCGAAGATAGAAAAAGTACTTCTGGAGGATGTTTCTTTCTAGGAAACAATCTAGTATTCTGGTTTAGCAAGAAACAGAATTCAATATCTCTCTCAACTGCTGAAGCTGAATATATAGCTGCTGGAAGTGGGTGTACCCAGCTCCTTTGGATGAAGCAAATGCTTGAGGAATACGGTGTCAAACAAACTGTTATGACATTGTACTGTGACAACATGAGTGCAATAAATATATCCAAGAATCCAGTACAACACAGTCGTACTAAACATATTGACATTAGACACCACTTCATCAGAGAACTGATAGAGGACAAGATAGTTATTCTGGAACATGTGCCGACAGACAAGCAGCTTGCAGATATCTTCACCAAAGGATTGGATGTAAAGAAGTTTCAATCACTAAGGACAGCTCTTGGGCTGTGTGTTGTTGAGCACTAGCAACAATCAAATTGTTGTAACATCAAGATGCTCAGGTGTTACATCAAGAAAAAAAAGAAGGGCACGTTGGTAAAGTTGTGTTCTGAAAAAAAAAATATTAAAAAAAAAAAAATTTATATAGAAGAAAAAAAAAAGAGAAAAAAAAAAGGAAAAAGAAAAAATAATAAAAAAAAAGAAAAAAGAAATAGAAAAGAAAAAAAAATAGAAAAGAAAAATCTAAACAGCACACACGTGTAATGTTGGAATTATGAGATGTTTGACACGTCATAATTAGTGCCCATTGAACAATTTGATTGTTCGAAGTGATTACTTATTTAAGGTTAAGTTCATACGTATATTATTTGTTTGACAATAATATACGAGCTGGGAATGAATTCGAAATACATTAGGGGTCTTGATGGTTTTACTAGGACCCGCTCATGATTTATATGATAGTAAAATACTTGTCGATATTTTATTAACATATGACTAATGTTATTTCGATCCTAGAAGGTCACACACAAACAATGCGCTTGATTTTCAATACGATTGAAACTTCCGGGTTAAAAGTGTAAACGTCAAAGAATAAAGGGGAGGAAATTCCAAAGTGGAATTTCCACCCCATTAACCGTCCAAAAATGATGCATAAGAATGCATTTGACTTTTTGAATTTAAATGCACTAATGCTAGTCTTGAATGGGAGCTTGAAAAAGGGGGAGGTTACATATGGATGTTAATGTGATTAACACCATATTAAGACCACATTTGATGACAATGTTTTTCATCCTTTTTGTACACTTTGTAAGACAAGGAAAAAAAACAGAAAAAGAAAAATACTCCCTCCTTCCTCTAGTTTTTGGCCGAAAATATACACACAAACCAAGAGAAGAAATCGTTTTTCTCTTGCTTCATTCTTGACATATACGCTTCAAGCTCTAGTTGCTTCAAGGGAGGAATCAATCACGCATTGGTGTGGACTAACTAGAGAGAGGAACGGACGTTGCTCTTCCGCTACGCACTCGATCACGCTCGAAGAGGTATACTCGAAACTCGTAGTTAAATGTGAATTTAGAACTTTGTATTCGATCGTTTATACGTTTTTGTATAATTTGATATGCAAAACATGTATAAAAATTCCAACAGTGGCATCATGAGCCCGGTACATATGTTCTAATTCACTTTAAATGTCTTGAAATTTGATTTCATGAATTATAATATCATATGTGTATGTTTTGATATCATCAATTAAGGTTGTTGTGCATTATGTGTATTGTGCAATTATGTAATTGTTAAGGCCTGTAAATATTTTTCTAAAATTCTGTAAAAATATGTTTCGAACAGTAGACAAAATTTCGAGACCACTGTAATTTTTCTGGAATTGTTTCGATTTGTTAAGTGCTCGAAATAAATGTTTGAAACAGCCATATGTTCATCCGAACGGATTTGATATACCTTTCGTTTGAACAGTTTTAAGTGCTGTATATATTTTTATAGAATTCTGGAAAAATATTATTCAAACAGTACATTGAATTTCGAGTTTACTGTAATTTTTCTGGAATTGTTTCGATTTGTTAAGTGCTCGAAATAAATGTTTGAAACAGCCATATGTTCATTCGAACGGATTTGATATACCCTTCGTTTGAACAGTTTTAAAGGCTGTATATATTTTTATAAAATTCTGGAAAAATATAAATAAAATATTAGAGTCAATTTCGAGTTTACTGAAATTTTTCTGGAATTTTTTGGATTTCTTAAGTGCTCGAAATTGACATTTGAACAGTCATATGTTCACCCGAACGGATTTGATATACCATTCGGTTGAACAGTGTTTTTACGGCTGTATATATTTTTCTAAAATTCTGAAAAAATATAAATCAAATACTAGAATGATTTTCGAGTCTACTGTAATTTTTCTGGATTTATTTGGATTTATTAAGTGCTCGAAAATGATTTTTGAATAGCCATGTGTTCATCCGAAAAGTTCGGAACACTATTCGGATGAACAGTGTTTTTCGGATGAACAGTGATTCCGATTTCACTGTTCACGAAACACTGTTCACGACTGTTCACATAATTAAAATGGTCCTAAAATTGTTTTGGATTTTGTTTTATTAATTATTGTGAATATTTTGGCTATTCTAGTATTTTGACTTTTGATTGTCAGAAGAAAATTAATTAAATTATTATAACTTGTATGATAATTTGATTAGATTTTAATGTTACAATATTTTAATTAATAGCACTAATATGATTAGTTGTTAATTTTATTTATATTGGTTATAAATAATATTAAATGCTTATTAATTAAAATTAAAGGCCTTAATTAATTATGTAAAACCTATGAGTTATTGATTTGGTTGTTACATTTGATGTACAATTTATTACATATATGTGTTATAATTGTGTGTACCTTATTTGACATCCTTACATGTTTTAATTGACTTAATTCATGTATTATATATATTTTGATATATTGGATGTTTTATTTTCATTGTGAATGAATGTTGGGATAAGTGATATGATCTGGTTTTTAAAATACAGTCTGCGTACTGTCTTTTATATGACGACTTGTGTCAAAAAGAAATATAGCCTGCGTGCTATTTTATGACGACTTGTGTCACTTTTATTTTATTATTTATTACATTGACCTGCGTGTCAATTATTTATCACCACGTGTGATTGTAATCAATAGAAGACGAAGCCACCGAAGGAACTGAAGGAGGACTGAAGACTTAGTTTAGAATTAAGTCTAGTTTTCTTTTCGGTTTTTAGATCATATCACTAATCCCATTTATTTGCGTTATAATTCTTAATTTTCATGCTCATATGATATATATTCTTGCTTGAGTGAATGTATATATGCATGTATGATCATGATTATATATTTATAACTAATCCTACCCTAAGTCAAGTAATTTGCCATACCTGACCCTAAAGTCGGAATAAGACATACGTATGCATGGACCTGCCAGATTGGCAGACATGACATGTCCTATGACTTGATCCCGATGGAATAATCGAATGATTTCCGATTCAGAATCGGGCTTCGATTGTTCATTCTGACTTTCGTCAGTAGGCTCAGGTTACTTGAACAGTGATTCCCATAATCAGATTTGGGCCTGTTGCCAAAAGTTGTCACCAATGCAATCTTGTAAGATTTTTGGTGACACCGAGAATTATGCCCGGCATAAATGGTGATCATTCACCTACTCACATGATTGGTAGTCGAAATGTTGCGTGCTGCCGTTCGATTATTAATTATCTGAGTTCTCGGATACATTGTGTATTTTAGTAGGATTATGAACACATTGTATGAGTTCAAATATTTTGATATTTTGAATTATCACTATGACATGCTTATCTGAGTTATTTATTCGCCTTTTACCCCTGTAGTTATCATGTCTACGAACGATAAAAACTCTAAGTCTCTCCGCTCCGCTTTGGAGAAATGCAAACTTAATGGTGCTAATTTCCATGACTGGGCTCGCAACTTGAGAATTATTCTCAAGTCTGAGAGAACAGATTATGTGCTCACCACCAAACTTCCTGTGGTCGTTCCCACCGATGAGAATGAGTATTATGTCTATGAACAGCACATGAATGATGCTACAGATGTCCAGTGCTTAATGTTGGCCAACATGGAATCGAATCTTCAGATTCAATTCGAAGAGGTCAACGCTTACGATATGTACCGCCAGCTGGAAAATTTGTTCCAGCGGGAGGCACGCAATGAGAGATACGATACTGTTTGTGCTCTTGTTGACTGTAAGCTAGGCAATGGACAGCCAGCAAGTCCCCATGTCATCAAGATGATAGGGCTGGTCGAAAGACTGGCCTCATTGGGGGCACCCGTCTCTAAGGAGATGTCTGTGGATATCATTCTTAGGTCGCTGCCTGATTCCTTCAGTGGTTTTGTGTTGAACTTTAACATGCACCAATATGACAAGACGTTGTCTGAACTGCATGGTATGATCAACAATGCTGAACAAAACATTAAGAAGGCAAAAGGCACTTCTTCCTCTGTTCTGACCATTCAGAACAAGAAACAGTTCAAGAGGAAGAAAGGTGCCAAAGGCAAGACTAAGGTTGCCCCCCGTGCAACAGCTCCTACTCAAAAGGCATCCAAGAAGGATGCCAAAAGGGAAGACAAGTGTCATTATTGCGGAATAATTGGCCATTGGAAGAGAAACTGCAAGAAGTACCTGGCAGACAAGAAGAGTGGTTTGACCACTACTACTCCGCCAACAGGTATTCATGTTATAACTGATTTACCTTCTGATTCTAATTCTTGGGTGTTAGACACTGGATGTGGTACTCATATTTGTCGAAATATGCAGCACCTGCAGAATAGAAGGAAGCTCACAAGGGATGAAGTGGACCTACGAGTAGGCAATGGTGCAAAAGTTGTAGCTCTTGCTGTAGGAACACTGTCTTTAAATTTACCATCTGGATATTGTATTGTTTTGAATAATGTATTCTATGTTCCTACTTTATGTAGGAACATTATATCAATTTCCTTATTAAATTTGGATGGTTTTTCCGTTACTATTGATAAAAGTGGTTGTTTTATCTCTAAAAATGGAAATGTTTATTGTACTGCATCCCTGCAGAGTGGTCTCTATATCTTGGAAACAAGTGTAGAAACTTATAACATCAGTATGAAAAGGAACAAGCCCAATGACTTGAACCCGACATACTTATGGCATTGCAGACTCGGTCATATAAGTGACAAACGCATTAAAGAGCTCCATAACAATGGAATTCTTACGTCATCTGGTTTTGAATCTTATGACAAATGCGAGTCATGTCTTTTAGGAAAGATGACCAAGTCACCTTTCACTGGTACGAGTGAAATGGCAAGTGATTTATTGGGAATCATACATACTGATATATGTGGCCCAATGAACACGCCCGCTAGAGGAGGTTTTCCATACTTCATTACCTTCACCGATGACTTCAGCAGATATGGTTACGTATATCTGTTGAAACATAAGAGTGAAGCCTTTGAAAAGTTCAAAGAATTTCAGAAAGAAGTAGAAAACCAACTCGGCAGGACAATCAAGATTCTTCGCTCCGACAGGGGAGGAGAATACTTGAGCCATGACTTCTTGCAACACCTAAGAGAATGTGGTATTGTATCACAACTCACACCTGCTGGTACACCACAACACAATGGTGTCTCCGAAAGGAGAAATCGAACCTTATTAGATATGGTTCGATCAATGATGAGCACATCAGAACTCCCAACTAGTTTTTGGGGTTATGCATTGGAAACTGCCGCTTCCACACTAAACAAATGTCCAACCAAATCAGCACCTAAGACCCCACATGAGATGTGGTTTGGGACTCTTCCCAAACTAGGGTACTTGAGGATTTGGGGATCCGAGGCCTATGTTAAGAAAGTTAACAAAGATAAGCTTGGACCTAAATCCGACAAGTGTTACTTCATTGGTTATCCTAAGGAAACCAAGGGATATTACTTTTATCTCAAACCCGAAAATAAGATTTTCGTGGCTCGTAATGGAACTTTCCTTGAGAAAGAATACATTATAAAGAGATATAAGAGTAATGAGACTCTTGAAATTGTTCAAGAGGGTGATGTAGCAGGTACTAGTACCTTAGCTGAATCACCTCAGGAGGTGGACCCTTCTTATGAAGAAGAGGTTCAACTCGATCCACGGGAAACCGTAGACGAGCCTGCTGATACTCAAAACATCCCTCGGAGATCCGAAAGGTCCCGTCAGGAACCCGATAGATGGTATGGGGAATTTTGCCTGATTGAAAGCGGGGAACCCTCAACTTATGAGGAAGCCATGAAACAACCTGATGCTGATGAATGGCTCCTAGCCATGCAATCCGAGATGGAATCAATGTACCATAATAAAGTATGGACATTGATTGATTTGCCGAGGGGTGATAGACCCATCGAATGCAAATGGGTATTTAAACGAAAGCTTGATAAAGATGGAAATGTCCATGTTTATAAGGCTCGACTTGTGGCTAAAGGTTTCAAACAGATTCATGGTATCGACTATGATGAAACTTTTTCTCCAGTCGTTAAGTTTAAATCCATTCGGATTATCTTAGCCATTGCCGCATACTACGATTATGAAATTTGGCAAATGGATGTGAAGACAGCTTTCCTTAACGGGAAACTAGAAGAGGATGTGTACATGACACAACCTCCTGGATTCACAAGCTCGAAAGAGCCTAAGAAAGTATCCAAACTTCAAAGATCTATTTATGGTCTGAAGCAAGCATCTAGGAGTTGGAATCTTCGCTTCAATGAATCAATCAAAGAGTTTGGATTCATTCGATGTGAAGAAGATTCTTGTGTATACAAGAAGGTTAGTGGGAGCAACATTGCATTTGTCGTGCTATATGTAGACGACATTCTTCTCATAGGAAACGACATACCCATGCTTGAATCAGTCAAGGCATGGTTGTGCAAATGTTTCTCTATGAAAGACCTAGGAGAGGCTCAGTACATTCTTGGAATTAAGATCCATAGGGAACGATCTAAGAGACTCATTGGACTGAGTCAAAACACTTATATTGATAAGGTATTACTTA
This sequence comes from Echium plantagineum, assembly GCA_003412495.2. NCBI lineage: Eukaryota > Viridiplantae > Streptophyta > Magnoliopsida > Boraginales > Boraginaceae > Echium > Echium plantagineum. The sequence continues at coordinate 2,331,669 of CM016567.1, read as the reverse complement.
GATTCCATATGGAAAATTCCAAGAAAGGTAATCTCCTTATGAGACATGGCATTTCTATTAGTCGTGCTGACAGTCCCACAGACAGCATCGAAATAGAGAAGATGAACAAGATCCCTTATGCCTCAGCCATAGGATCTATCATGTATGCCATGCTTTGTACACGACCTGACGTTTCTTACGCTTTGAGTGTAACAAGTCGTTATCAATCGTGTCCAGGACAAGAGCACTGGACGGCCGTAAAGGCCGTTCTTAAGTATTTGAGAAATACTAAAGACATGTGTCTTGTCTATGGGGGAGATAAAGAGTTACAGGTTGTAGGCTACACCGATGCGAGCTTTCAAACCGACAAAGATGATTCTAGATCTCAGTCTGGTTATGTGTTTTGCATCAATGGTGGCGCAGTGTCTTGGTGCAGTAGCAAGCAAGGCACTGTGGCTGATTCTACGACAGAGGCAGAATATGTTGCAGCATCTGAAGCTGCAAAGGAAGCATGCTGGATCAAGAAGTTTGTGAGTGAGCTTGGTGTTGTACCTAGCATTGACGAGCCAGTAGTGTTATACTGTGATAACACTGGTGCAATTGCTCAAGCCAAGGAACCAAGATCACATCACCGCTCCAAGCATGTGCTCAGAAAGTATCACATCATTCGTGACATCACGGAACGAGGCGATGTGAGTGTATGCAAGATACATACAGACGATAACCTGGCCGACCCATTGACCAAACCTTTGCCTCAGAGCAAACATGACAAGCACGTATCTGGTGCAGGACTTAGATATATGCTTGAATGGCGTTAGGTTTAGTGGGAGCTGTATTGTCTGTATTTTGTCATAGTTTAGTCCTGATAAGATTATGTTGAATAATTGATTCAAATATATGTATGTTTATTTTCAGTTTTACTGTCTTTCATACATATATCTTTATTTTGATTCCATTGTTATCCATGGCTTCTAGAGAGGTCTTTGGGGTTGAGGATCCCAAATGAGAAACCCTCTACTAAGCCTAGAAGCAAGGGGATAACTTATCTCTGATCAAATGTTCACTGATTGGAATCGAACATTGTAATGATCAGCATGCACATGATTGTCTTGGTCACGTTTCTTAGACAAGAAAGGGAGTAAGTGTACTCTAGTCATGTACATGGGTATATATCTTGGAACTAGTCCAAGCTATGATACTGGATTCGACCGCCATGAGAACTTAGAAGATGACATATCTGTGTCCTAAGTGTTTCTCATCGAACTTATGTTAAATGGTGATTCTTAGACCTGTATGGCAGGAATGCGTTAGCATGAGACTTGCGTGTCTTGACTATGTAAATCGTCTCCTGTAGAAGGGAGGCTATAAAGGCATATGTTGGGCATACTTGGAACATGTTGGTACATTGGTTGTACATCAGAGGGGATTCGCACAAATCGGTTATGTCGATTGATTCATAAAATCTCGGTAGATTAATGGTGATTAAGATGGCCATCTCCAGTAGCAGTACTGGGTATCACATTAATTCTATGTATCCGAGACAGTACAGGTGCAAGAGTATGGTGACACATATCTTACCATAGCTTGACTGTGAGAATCGCGATGCGAAAGAATCACTTCACAAGTAATCGTCCAAGGGCAAGTGGGAGTGTTGGAATTATGAGATGTTTGACACGTCATAATTAGTGCCCATTGAACAATTTGATTGTTCGAAGTGATTACTTATTTAAGGTTAAGTTCATACGTATATTATTTGTTTGACAATAATATACGAGCTGGGAATGAATTCGAAATACATTAGGGGTCTTGATGGTTTTACTAGGACCCGCTCATGATTTATATGATAGTAAAATACTTGTCGATATTTTATTAACATATGACTAATGTTATTTCGATCCTAGAAGGTCACACACAAACAATGCGCTTGATTTTCAATACGATTGAAACTTCCGGGTTAAAAGTGTAAACGTCAAAGAATAAAGGGGAGGAAATTCCAAAGTGGAATTTCCACCCCATTAACCGTCCAAAAATGATGCATAAGAATGCATTTGACTTTTTGAATTCAAATGCACTAATGCTAGTCTTGAATGGGAGCTTGACAAAGGGGGAGGTTACATATGGATGTTAATGTGATTAACACCATATTAAGACCACATTTGATGACAATGTTTTTCATCCTTTTTGTACACTTTGTAAGACAAGGAAAAAAAAACAGAAAAAGAAAAATACTCCCTCCTTCCTCTAGTTTTTGGCCGAAAATATACACACAAACCAAGAGAAGAAATCGTTTTTCTCTTGGTTCATTCTTGACATATACGCTTCAAGCTCTAGTTGCTTCAAGGGAGGAATCAATCACGCATTGGTGTGGACTAACTAGAGAGAGGAACGGACGTTGCTCTTCCGCTACGCACTCGATCACGCTCGAAGAGGTATACTCGAAACTCGTAGTTAAATGTGAATTTAGAACTTTGTATTCGATCGTTTATACGTTTTTGTATAATTTGATATGCAAAACATGTATAAAAATCCAACATGTAAGACCCCTATACTAAAGCAGCAAAAGAATGTGTATCGGTTCACAATTCTTTCAAAAACTAAACAGTTGCTTTCTCCTTTTTCTCTCCCGCCTCATCAAGAAATCGAAACGACTTCCTCCTCTCCAACTGAGAAACACCATGACTCAAACAACCTCCCCCACACTGAACGAAAGAGAAAATGAAACTCCCAGTCCCACAATGCCGATTCCGCTGCAGATAGTTGATAACCATGACGATCAACTCGAAGAAGCTAGGGTTGTCGAAGAAGGGGAAGTTCTATTGCTCACATGGGAAAATCCAGGTAACTTTCATACATCTGAGGCTCTGAATGATTCCATGCTAGACATTGTAGTATTTGAGCCTAGGATAGATGTTGAGGATAGGAATAATTCATGGGAAGAAAGGGCTAGTGATGTAGTTTTTGAGAATGTGCATGAGGTATCTGATGATGAAAATCTGGGTAATGTCTTGGAAAGTTTGAAGACAAAATCTGTTGCTAAAACAAAGAAAAAGAAATTTTTAGTGAAAAATGGGAAGCCAACTAGGTTTGATGAATCTGGGTCTCCTCAGAAGAATAGTGTGGAACCAGATGTAGAAATTGTTGGGTCATCTAGCGGGGTCCGGAAAATTAGAACTAGAGCAAGCATGGCTGCTCAAGGAATTTCCATAGATGATGAACTTAAGAAAGTGAGAAAGAGGTCTAAGAAGTTTAAGGAGAGTCTGAAAAGAGCTGAGGAAGTAGTGATGAAAAAGGGGAAGAAGGGTTCCCCTATGGGCAGAGTCAAGTCAGGGCTCAAGAGTAGTACCAAGAGGAAGCTTCTGAACTCTGATTCAGACAGTGGTACTCCATCTGTTGAACCAACCAGAGGGTCTGTATCTAGGGGGAGAATCAAAAAGAGAAGGGTAGCTGAAGTAGGTGAGGCACCTTTTGAGGGTGTGGAGTTTGATTCTGCTGAGCAAAGGAAGAGATGGAAATTTGTGTGTGCCAGGACTGTTTGGCCTGAAAAACATGTAGGAGATGCTATTCTGAACAACAGTACCTACCTTGAGGTACTGGAACAGGCTGGGATGCTGCCTTTACTGGAGAGAAGAAGACATTGGGTAAGGTTGGTCAAAGAGTTCATATGTGCCCTTCCAACTGAGATCAACCATCCTATTCACCCACAATATCAGATGGTGAACTTAAGGGGATATGTGTTCCAGTTTAGTCTTGCTGTTATAAACAAGTTTCTGGGTAGGGCAAATGAGGGAGAAACTGGGCAGTTTCTCAGGTTGGATGATGTGATTGAAGAACTTACAGCTGGTGAGTTGAGTAAGTGGCCATCCAAAGGAATCCAGCTTCAGTCCTCTACACTCAGCCTAAAGTATTCTATTCTGCATAAGGCTGCCCTGTCCTGCATAGTGCCTACCTCTAACAACACTAATGTTAGTGAACCCATGGGAAAAATGTTGTATGTGATGGGCACTGGGGTTCTTGATATGGGACAAGTCATATTCCAGCAGATTATTGATCATGCTTAGTCATATGCTAAGCAGAAGCCTCTGGGGTTTGTCAATTTAATCAGTGGAATACTACTTGAACAGCATCCTGAGGTCTTGGATGAGGCTGATGGTCCAGGAACTGAGTCCAAGCCACTGATGATCACTGAGAAGTTGATGTTTACTCACAAGGTGGACATCAAAATCAAGAAGGCTGAGCAAACATCTTCCAAGATCAGTTCTGCAGATCCCACTACCCAGATTCTCTTAGCTGTATATGAAGCTGAGAAGCACAGGCTGACAGAAGAGATAAGAGCCAAAAGGCAGCAGCTGGCAAGTGTGGAGCTGAAGATCCGAGGCCTGAAGAATGCAGAGGACACACCACTAAGCAGCAGCCAGGCAGCCACCCAGGGGGAGCAAGATTCAGAAGCTGATCAAGACTAAAGACTTTTTATGAATGTTATTTCTAACAAATAGGGGGAGTATTTTGGATATTTTGGTGGTTTTGGTATTTGTGTATGGTTTTTAAACAATTAACTGTGTTTTGTGTGTTTTGTGCCCACTGCTTATGACAGTTGGGTTGACAATGTGATGCTAAGACGTTGATGGTACTCAGATATTTTCAGCACTTGCTTTGGTAGGATTTATTATGAAAAACATTCCCAAAGGGGGAGTTTGTTAGTGCATATGGCTTTGAAGAATTGGAAGATGTTTTTCGGACAAATCAAGTGGTACAACAACGAGCATAACATATGGATATAAAGAAATGCAAGTGCTACAACGTGAGAAGATAATGTCTTGATGAAGATAGCAAGAGGATAACGATAAAGAATGTTCTAGATTGCTAGTGTTTTCCTAAGATCAAAGAACTATATCAAAGTCGGATTCTACAACAAAGATAGAGTCTTACTCGGACTAGGAAAACAAACATCAAGATAAAGGAGGTCCCATGTTTTAAGGCTACACTTCGTGTAGGATTAGGATCTCTACCTAGCTCTATAAATAGGTGTTCTAGGCTCAAAATTCTCACCGATCTTTTAATACAAGCATCAAGTATTTATTAGATTGAGTTTTAAAGAGAGCTAGGTTAGTGTGTCTTGAAGTTGTTTGTTTGTTCTTCAAGATTGAGTGTATTGTTAATGTGTCGCTTGTGATACATTAACTGTGAGGTTTAGTATTTCGTTCAAACATTTGATTCGTAAACAAGTTGATCACGGGTGTGTGATAACTTGATAGTGTGTAGTAGGAAACCTATAGAAGAATATAGTTAGGGCGTAGCGTATGCGGGCATACTTGTAAGTCCCAACTTGTAATCGTTTCATTCTATAGTGGATTGTTTCCTTGGGTTGGCTGCCCCCCAAACGTAGGTGTCGTTGTGACACTGAACTGGGTTACCATCCGGTGTGTTCAGTCTCTTACTCTTGTTTTACTTTACCAACGGTCATTGGTGAGGTATCCACAATTTCATTGTCGACTTATTATTTACTACGTCATAACTGAGACCAACTCTCTGTCTAATCTACAACCAATATTCTAGCATCATATTTATATAATTACAAACAACAGTAATTATTTAATAACTAGTCATTAGGAAAAAGGATATATTTTAAAGGTTTTAATTTATATTATTACAATTTAATATAATCTTACAATAACTTACTTCATGCGCCCCATAAACCTTAACAATTGTAAAATAAATAATTGCATTATACCTTAAATCGAAGAGAACGGCCTAGATATTTCTGTACTTGTACAAGGATAATCTTACAATAATTTATCATGTATTCAAATTTAACGTCTTAATATAACTATTAACAAGTCACTATCAAACCCTCAACAAATCTAATAATATTAATTTAATGAGTTCTTAACAAGTCATTAACGTTTAACTAAAGTTATTATCTTTTATCATCCATATTATGTCGTGTTATTACATTTATATTAAGGTCAATGGTTCGAGTCACCCAAGTCTTAAATGAAGTTTTCCTTGTTTTTTAATATTCCAATTCGTTCTTTCTTGTTATCTTATTATACTTAATTTCCTAAATGATTATTTTTCTAGCATAATTAATTATGATTTTATATTTTCAATAATTTTTGGGTACTTTTTGAAGGACAATTAAAAAAGAGTGGAGAAAGTATATAGTTAATATTATTGTTGTTTTTTCAATGTATAGCTAATATTATTCTTGTAGTTTAAGGATTTCTTCCAAAATTTCACCCTCTAATTTATTTTCCTTAAAGTGACCCCCTTCATTTTTTTAGTATGTAACTAACATTATTATTGTTTTTGTAATAAAATAGCTTATATTATTTTGTAATTAAATTTGTTTTTTCAAAATTTCGCCCCCTGATTTTATTTTCTTTAAATAGCCCACTTCATTTTTATCTTGATTTTGCACATACCTTCCACTATAGTTAAATATATTGCTTTTGGATTATTATGTAAACTACAACTATATGTTGCATATATAATTTTGGTATTATTTTATAAATGATTTTTCTTTTATAATTTAAGTTATCAAGGGACCACCCTAGATTTCAATCCTGGATCCGCCCCTGCTATATGACAACCTTAGGGGGGTGAGTAAGGTTGAAGAGGTCAATGAACAATTTCGACTTCTTAGCACGATTTTCACCAAAAATGATACTTTATCAATTTGTAAAACAAATGCGTAATAGACTAAAGTATATTAATTGATTGGATATATTGGTAAAATGCAAAGCCCTTAGAAGTTAAACAAATATCAATACATAAGCTTATATGTTTTACCTCTCGCGATTTGTACGCTTCCAAGTATATAATGGAATTCTAGCAATCCTAGCATATAAACTAATATAGACAATAAAGTAAATGATAAAGATAGAGATGCAAACTCGACAAGGCATGTACCGTGGTTCGCTAATCTAGTCCTCGGCCCAAGGCTTCCCACCTTAGGCTTTCTCTAGAAATCCACTAGACGGTACTTCTTCGGTAGTTGGTGAAGTCCAAACCAACTAACAACTCCTAGTATCCTAGTAAGAACCCAAGCCGCTACCTAGGATATCATCTCTATCAAGTCGGAGATGCAACTCCACTATCTCGAGCACTCTATGTCCTATTGATGAAGATGTAGCTTCATCACTACAACAATCTTCCCGGTTCCTAGCTTGAGTAAAACTCACAACACCTCGGACCCTCAAGCCTCTAGTATGAAGAACCAATCATAACTTAATGGGATATCTCTTTATAGTGTAGAGATTGATTGTTTTTATCCCAATCTAAATGCTCCTCAATCAGCTACAATGGGACTACAGTTTATAGCACAAATTACAACTCCTTAAATGAGTATATCTAAAGTTGAAGCTTGTATGCTGCTTCTTTAACACAAAAACTAGATATAAAACTTAACCATTATCCTAGATTAAAGTCTATAATTATAATCAAACTTGAATATTAATCTAGGAGAGAATTTGTGTTTGAATGAGAGATTTTGATCTTGGATTGATGTTAAAACGTGTAATGCCCCGCCCTGAACGCATCTTCACAGACCAAGAACTACGAGATCACCCAGGTGGTTCTCGAAAAAAGATAGCGAAAAATCAAAATAAACAATTTTTATGAATTTGAATTCAGATTTTTATTCACAAAATATCATATGTCAAAATTATATTAAACCATATCAAAAATCATACTCCCTCCATCCCTAATTGTTAGGGTCATTTACTTTTGCACACATTTTAATGAAATTCAAATATGTGTCTTGATTTCAAATTTCCCTCCTTCTCCACATCTCACAAATGGTCCTTAATTAAGGGATTTCTAAAAATGGAAAGTGGCCCTAACAATTAGGGATGGAGGGAGTACTATACAATTTTACATAAGTTCTATAATCATAAAATTACTAGGTTGTATGAATATAATATTTGATATTAAACTTGATTAAATTATATGATATTAAGCATGCTCTGATACCACTAAAGAGATTTTATAATGGTAAAATACATCCATCAACTCATGATGTGATATAATTTTGATAAAATATATATATATATTAACATATATCTGGGGGCCGAAATTACCTATTCCAATTGGAAACGGAATTTGTTGAAATCTGTGATTAGAAGACCTCTTCGCAGTCCCTCAAGCACTTTATGTGTGATGCTTCCAGTTGATCCACACCAAGAGCGGTTGAGTTTCGTCGTTGAGATTTGCTAGTATCTCTTTCAAAATTGGAAGACTTTTTTTAGGATAATACTTGAACACAAAAAGGAATAGAGGAAGAGAAAGAGGAGGGGCGGAACTTTGGTAAAAAGATGATTAGAGATTAAAGTGACAACTCTAATCATTTAGTTTATATACCCAAGCCCCAATTCTCAACCTAATGACCCGCCTTGTTAATAATTAAGTTACCTGATAAGTCGTCAACTTAATACTATTTCTATAAGTCTAAGTAACTTAACAAGTTATAAATGAGTCATATATGTTAAATAAATAAATAAGCCTACGAGTTTATTTATTTATTTTACTCCAACATTAACATTCTCGATTGGGTAACACGATATTAATCGAACTCAATCTAGCAACCACGATTTAATCTCATACATGAAATATAACTCAACGTCATTTTTTGTGGGTGACATTCTGGCTCAAATAATATTAGTGGTATAATCTATACTATATATAATGTGGGAAACCTAGAATTATTTGGTGAAGCCTAGGAGGTCATCTAGACTATCCACATGGCACTATATTCTGTTGACACATGTCTACTATTTAATAATCAACTTTAAAAATAACCACTTATTTCGGACACATGTCCACTTTTTATTGACCAACTTAATAAATAACCACTCATTGTAGAATAATGACATAATTATTTGATAATATTTACGGAGTAATATTTTTACTTTAAAATTAAAATTATTATGATGCACAAGTATAATTGTGCAAAAAATACTAGTATTCATAATTGACCTTTATAAATATTATAACAGTTATGCATAAGATGTAGCAATCTGGCCTAACCCCTGATATTATGACATACTCTCTTTTTATCTTTCGGGATATGAAGTTTTATTTGTCGTTGACTCATCAATTAATGGTTTGCGATTAGATATTTGGTTATGTTGGATTTTTTTAAAAATGATTAATACAATGTTTTCTTATGAATCATTATCAGGTAAATGATTTTGTTATGTCTTAATATTATTGAAGTTATATAGATTTATATTTTTATGTTTTTAATGCTTATTTGTAATTCTTTATTTTGTAATAAGATAAATGAGCTAACAATTAATGCTTGATGATATTTATAACATTTGTTACACCAATGAAGACGTAACAATTGATGAATATAGGCAAATTTAGGTGCATTTGTTACGTAGTCCAGTGTGAGGCAAATGGAGTTTTTGTTACCACCAAGCAATCGTAACAAAACAATTTTATTATAGCCAAAAGGCGTAACATAAGCCTTTTATTATGCAATGTATATACCATAATAAATGCCGGACTTTTGATACGAAATTTCAAAAGCGTAACTAAAGGTATTTGTTATGATTTATAGGCGTAACAAACGCTTTTGTGTCGGCCTTTTTTTGCCACGGATGAAAATCGTAACATAAGCATAACAAAAGGATAATTATTACGATTTTGTGGCTTTTATTACCATTTCACTACTGTAGCAAAAAGTCATTTTTTTGTACCATCATCGTTCGAAAAAATATTTTTATACTATACCTCAACTCAAATCATTTACAATATCTGTAATACCCGGGCCAAAGTGGGCGATGTAATATGTTTGATATGATTTGATTAGTACTACTCATATCATTAAGATGCATCTTCTTTTCGGTAGCCCAACACCGTGAGCACGTGAGTGAGGACAAAACATGCTGGAAGGACCCGTGGTGGTTTTTGAGGCCAGTCCATCAAACCAAATAACATTCCGACCGGATTTCCGGGGCGGGCGTTACAAATGGTATCAGAGCCGAGCCGTCCATAATTGTGAGATGAGTCTCACACGGATGGTACGGTCGTGGATGTGGATGTGGATGGGCTCAACGAGGACATTCAGTGTTTAAGTGGGGAGATTGTAATTCCCGGGCCAGAGTGGGCGATGTGATATGTTTGATATGATTTAATTGTATTAAAATGCATCTTCTTTTCGGTAGCCCAACTCAGAAGGACTACAAAGTTAAGTGTGCTTGACCTGGGGTAGTTCTAGGATGGGTAACCCACTGGGAAGTGTCCGCGTTAACACGTGAGTGAGGACAAAACGTGTTGGAAGGACCCGTGGTGGTTTGTGAGGCCAGTCCATCAAATCAAATAACGTTCCGACCAGGTTTCCGGGGCGGGGCATTACAATATCACACAACCAAAAACATATTATAGAAACCGAGACTCAATTATTTACCTATATTTATGATGAATGTAATTCTTCGTAAATCGAAAGCGTCAATCAAATGAATAATATAGTGAGAAGTCCTATAAATTCTTATAGATACACTTATTTCGATCTCTGCCGAGTGATCGGAAGGCGTCCACTCCGAAAGCTAGGACTAGGGAAGGGCACAAAGCACACCAAGCATCATTGTTCATTCGGAATAATATTTCGATAGTACACCTTCACTCAAATCATTTTACAATATCAAACAACCAAAAACTTATTATAGAAATCGAAATAACAATTTCTCAATTGTTTATTTTTATTTATGATGAAGGTAATTTTTCCTGAATCGAAAACGTCAACCAAATGAATAATATAGTGTGTAGTTACTATATATACATGATTATATATTGACTTATGTCGATTTATGCCAAGTGAACGGAATACGGGGCTCTTGATGAGGCGGTGTTGGAAGTGAGCAGCGTCCGCTCCAAAAAACAAGGACTTGGGACGAGCACAAAGAATATATACCAAGCATCATCATTTACAATAGCACACAACCAAAAATTTATTACAGAAATCGAAATAACAAATTCTCAATTATTCAGTTTTATTTATGATGAAGGTAATTGTTCGTAAATCGAAAACATCAATCAAATGAATAATATAGTGTGCGTAATCCTATACATGCTTTTTATACACTTATTTCGATTTATGTCGTGTGATCGGAAGAGGGTTCTTGATGAGGCGGTGGTGGAAGTTAACAACGTTCGCTCTGAAAAGCCAGGATTTGGGACGAGCACAGAGAACACCAGGCATGATCATTTGGAATAATATTTTTATACTACAAGTTCACTCAAATCATAATATCACACAACCTAAAACTTATTATAGAAATCAAAATATCCAATTCTTAACTATTTATTTTTGTTTATGATGAAGGTAATTTGTTTGTAAATCGAAAGCGTCAATCAAATGAATAATATAGTGTGTAGTCACTCTATATATATGATTTTATGTACACTTATTTCGATCTACGCCGAGTGATCGGCAGTAGAGACTCTTGACGAGGTGGTGGTGGAAGTGAGCAGCGTCCACTCTAAAAAGCCAGGTTTTGGGACGAGCACAGAGAACACCAAGCTTCATCATTCGGAATATCATTTTTATACCACACCTCCATTCAAATCATTTACAATATCACACAACCAAAAACTTATTATAGAAATCAAACTAACGAATTCTTAATTATTTATTTTTATTTTGTGATGAAGCTAATTGTTCGTAAATCAAAAACGTCAATGAAATGAATAATATAGTGTGTAGTCTTATAGATGCTCTTATATACACTTATTTCAATCTCTGTCGAGTGATCGGAATACGTCTCTCTTGATGAGGCAGTGGTGGAAGTGAGCAACGTCCGCTCCGAAAAGGCAGGACTTGGGACGAGCATAGACAACATAAACCAAGCATCATCGTTTGGAATAGGGCATTGCTAAATACGGCACCCTTATATACAATACTTTATATTAAATTACTAAATTGCCCTTTTAAAGTAATGAGAACAAAAATGTCGACTTCATTTGTCAAATTCCTCTCTCTCTGAACTTCAATCTCCTAACAAACCACTCTAGAATACCAACATATCTATCTTTAACTATTATATCTTTTATCTTTTAGATCTGAAATGGGTAGGCAGTTATTTCTCTTATACAATATTCAAACAATGATCTTCCATCTACTCATCAACCACCACAATTCCCCGCGTTTATGTCATCTTCCATCTTCAATTGACTATCATTGATTCATTTCACTGAATCTTAGTTTGTCAATAGAGCAACTTGATGGTTAATGATGTTGGTCTCAGTTTACTTCGAATCAATTAATTTTAATGAGTAAATGCAACTCAACTTTTAAGAAATATGAATGTGCTTGAATTTCAAGATGTGTTAGTAGTCATCACTCAACAGAACATTCCTAAAACGTCATCTAATTTCCCTTATTATGTCTAATTTTATTTATAAATTCGAAAAGAGAAACAACATTTTCGATGACGAAAGATTTCAACGTCTCACCGGCAGTAGTTCCTTCCGGCGGAAACCCCGACGGGTCCGCCTCTTCTTTTCTCCCCTTTCAATGCCCTTACTCTTCCAATGAGGAAATTCCGTTCATGTCCTTCGACGTCCGCTGCTGCCTCATCCACCTCTCCATTTGTTGCAGGATCCATCGGCGTAGGCAGCGAAGCCATCTCTCCTCGAGGTATTGGGTATCAACAAGAAACAACTTTATCAGAAAACGATGTCGAATTGGAACTTCCTGTTTATCTTTATTGTTCAAAGTTGGTTGAGATCTATTTAAGATAACTTAGATGTTGAGGGGAATAATGTTCGAGAACCATTGTTAATTGTTTAAGGATTCTTGATTTTTCGATCTAATTTGTAGAGAACAAAGAAACTCACATTTTTAGAAAGAGAATAATAAATTGCAAATGAAATAAAAAAAATTGTTGATGATGAAATTTTTCAAGGGCAAATTTGAAAAATAAGAGTTGGGTACTATATATAAGTCCTGTATGTAGCATTTGCGTTTGGAAATAATATTCTTATATTATACTTCTACTCAAATCACTTACAATATCACACAACCAAAAACTTATTATAGAAATCGAAATAACTAATTCTCAATTATTTATTTTTGTTTATGATGAATGTAATTGTTCGTAAACTACGAACGTCATTATAGAATGAATAACCACTGAAGTAAATCCGCAGCCACTTCATTTTTATTTTTATTTTTTCTAATTATACTAATTTCTTTTTCCATATAACTTAAAGTTATTATAAAATGAAGAAAACATCACTTTTGTAACTTAAAGTTATTATAAAATAAAAAATGAATTTCTTACTATTCCAATCTTATAGCTCTTATGATCACAGAGAATAACTCATGATTAATATATCACAAGAAATCCCAAATTTATTACCCTTTTTTCCAATTCAATGTTAGGATATTTGGACCGAATGGTTGTCGTAAACAATGAAGGTCCATAGTCATTTGATAATATAATTAATTGTTTTATTTTGAATTAATACTTACATTGGCTTATTCTCGACCACGTTTTCTTCTAGTGATCTTCAAATCTTATTATGGTCTCCTACGTATGAATGATTATGTTTTATTTGAAGCTTAATATTTTTTATTATTATTTTTATAAGTATTTATGTACTTGTGTATCTTGAAATAAATAAAATTTATAAATGATTTAATTTTAAAATTCGAACCCAATCCGACTCAACCATAACTCCAAACTGAAGCCACAGTGGACTATAGGAGTCAGGATGGCATCGGATTGACATGCACTGAAATAAATCCGAAACCATTTTCATTTTTGTTTTTACTTTTTTCAATTGTAGTCAATCTTTTTCCATATAACTTAAAGTTATTATAAAATGAAAAGCCTCAATTCTGTAACTTAAAGTTATTCTAAAATGAAAAATGAATTTATTACAATTCTAATAGTATGGCTCTTACGATCACAGAAAATCCTGAATTTATTACAGTTTTTCCAATGACGGTCCACAGTCGTTAGATTAGTATAATAAATTGTTTTATTTTGAATTAGTACTTAAATCGGCTTATTCTCAACCACGTGTTCTTGTAGGGATTTTCAAATCGTATTACTGTTTTCAACGTATGAATGATTATGTTCTATTGAAAAGTTAATATTTTTTAATTATTCTTTTATAAATATTTATGTATTTGTGTATCTTGAAATAAATACATTTTATAAATGATTTAGTTTTAAAATCCGAAGCTAATCCGACTCAACCCGGAGTCCAAATTGAAGCCCTAGTGGACTATGGGAGTCAGAATGGCGTCGTATTGTCAGGCACTGAAGTAAATCAGACGACTTTCTCATTTTTATTTTTTCCACTTATACTAATCTCTTTTTCCATATAACTTAAATGGGGGGGATTATAAAGGGTGTTTTGCAGGGGGGGCAGTTTTTGACGATTATAGGTTAATGGGGGGAGGGGGAAGAAAGTTAATCGACTAATGATTTATGAAAGTAGCGTCGGAATGGCTTCGAAATATTAATCTATTTTTAAAATAATTAATTAATATTTTTTATGCCATTTTGACATCAATAAATTGGATTTTTCAATTTTAAATTCGTTTCATTTAATATTATCAAATATGTTATAATTACGAAAATAGCGTCTGAATGGCTTCGGATTATTAATTTATTTAGAAAATAACTAATTAATATTTTTCTGAAGCCATTCTGACACCAATAAATTGGATTTTTCAATTATAAATTTGTTTCATTCAATATTATCAAATACGGAGTATGTTTTACATTTTAATATTTACTCAACTCATTTTTTAATAAAAATAAATAAATTGGGTAATTGAACATAATACATTAAACAAAATATAGTGTGGTAATTGAATGCTAACTAAACTTGGTTAATTATACATCTCAAAATTATGTATCTCAGAATGTGATCGAAAGAAATATAATTTACAAAATTAAAAAAAACTTACTATTTTATTTGCGTTTTCGCTGAGGTAAACCGTTCTGAATCCTTTGATTCGATATCGTCCTTGCATTGTAACTTTTATGATTTTCTTGTGATTTACAGGGAGCATTATTAGTAAAAGAGTTATATAGTGTGGTGATTGAAAGTTAAAAATACGGCTCTCTATTTATAGGCATAAATGTGGCTTCGGATTGGAGTCAGAATGCAAAATATATTAACGGTCAAATATTAAATGCAACTAATTTGAATTTTAAAGTTTATTGTCCGGTTATGTTTTTAAAATCAATATGGTGTGGGAGTGGAGTCGAAATTTATTTCATTTTTTTAATAAAATAAATAAATTGGAAAGTCCGAAGCCATTCTGACTCCTTGCTATTATATTTTTCAATTTTTAATTCCTTGCGTTTAATATTGTCAAATTTATTTTTAGCTTGAGTATTATTTAGCTTCGGAGCAGAGTCGGTATTTATTTCCTTTTTTAATAAAATAAATAAATTGGAAAATCTGAAGCCATATCGAAGTGATTGACCCATTTACAAAATCCGGGTTGGACTACTATCTGACGCTAATCTGAATCAAATCCGAAACCCCTTTTTGGCTACCTTGGACAGACCTATGAAGGTACTAGGGTATGCACGTGCATATCCTAACACAAGGAAGGGATCTAGTAGTAATATACTCCATTTGAGAGGTTTTTGGTGAAATGGTCCACGAAAGTGTAACCGAGTTGTCATTTAGTCCCCAATAGTTGAAAAGTTGAGATTTAGTCCACAAAATGTCAAACAGTTGCAAATCTTTCCAAAAAATAATTGTGCCATTACACTTTTACCGTTCACCTTATTTTTGGGGTAAAATTATAATTTTACAAAGTTTGCACCCATTAATTTTGATTTTGCCTTAATTCTTTATGTGAACTCCTACTTTGACGATTCAAAATGCGTCGGAAAGCTTTTTATTCAACGCCTTTAATAATATGAGATAAAATTTGAAAAATTAAAACTTTTACAAATTCTATTTACTAATATAAATATTTTAATAAATATTTTGTCAAAAATTACTCCATATAATTTTGATTTTGCCTTAATTTCTTCATTTTAACTCCGACTATGACATCCAAAATGCGTCGGAAAGCTCTTTTTAACTCCTTTAGCAATATGGGATAAATTTAAAAAATTGTAAAATTTACAAATGTTCTTTCCAGATATAAAGATTTTAATAAATATTTTGTCAAAAATTATTCCATATAATTTTGATTTTGCCTTAATTTCTTCATTTTAGTTCCGATTTTGACGATTCGAAATGCGTCGGAGAGCTCTTTTAACCCCTTTCATAATATGGGATAAATTTTGAAAAATTATAACTGTTACAAATATTATTTCTAGATATAAAGATTTTTGGCAAAATAATATTTTGTCAAAAATATTATATCTAGATACAATTTTACAAATAATATTTTGTCTTGTCAAAAAATTATTAGACGGGTTGAGAAGAGCTTTTCGATGGATTTTGAATCATCAAAATCGGAGTTAAAATGAAGAAACTAAGGCAAAATCAAAATTATGTGGAGTAATTTTTAACCAAATACTTATTAAAAGCTTTATATCTTGAAATAATATTTGTAAAAGTTATAATTTTTCAAATTTTATCCCATATTATGAAAGGGGTTGTGAAGAGCTTTCCGATGCATTTTGGATCATCAAAATCGGAGTTAAAACAAAGAAATTTAGGCAATATTAAAATCATATGGTGTAATTTTTGACAAAATATTTAGTAAAATATTTATATCTGTTAATAATATTGGTAAAACTTATAATTTTTTAAATTTTATCTCATATTGTTAAAGGGGCTGAAAAGAGCTTTCCGACGCATTTTGAAGTGTCAAAATCGGAGTTAAAATGAAGAAATTAAGGCAAAATCAAAATTAATGGGTGCCAATTTTGTAAAATTATAATTTTACCCTAAAAATAAGGTGAATGGTCAAAGTGTAACGGCGCCGTTATTTTTTGGACTGATTTGCAACTGTTTGACATTTTTATGGACTAAATCCCAACTTTACAACTATATATTGGGGACTAAATGACAATTCGATCACACTTTCAGGGACCATTTTATTTTTTACATCTCATAATTACTACATATACATATCTCCACCTTCCCGCCCCACATTAACTTCCTAAAGCAACCTCGTCCACTTGGTCACCTAAACATGGTAACAAGTGAGTTCTTTTGTAACTTCTAATTCAAGTTCTTGTCTAATTCCTAATTAGTACGTGTGTGTTAGTGAGGATATTTTTATCATGCTTAGATTAAAAAAAGTATATAGTCTCTTGTCCGCCTTCAATCCCTAAAGTAATGCCCAAGTTACAACTTTAAATAATTATTCATATTAATTATTTTTATGTATCATTGTGAAATTATATTTAGGTTCTATTTTATTTGATAATTTGTATTTCTTAATTCTTAAATCCAATCGCCATGATTATGTTTTTGTTCTCAAACATGTTACGATCCAATTATATTATAATTAAATATGTAATTACTACTTGTTTAATTATTTTAAACAAAGATTTGTGTACAAGCGTGCGAAGTTTTCTTTGACTTCACCCGTATCAACTGCAATTTTTCAGAGAGTTTTTTTGATGAGGCCCAATATTTATAAGATCCATAATTGTACTCACCTAGTACAACTAGATTCCTTCCAGCTAAGCCCACACGGGCTGGCCAGCCCAATTAAAGGCCTCGAGTTCTCTCTCCTGGTGTACTCCACCGTTGAGATCAGGCCAAGTGTCATCATCCAAGAGAGTGAAGGTACCCCTTTTCTCTCTCCAGTACTCTATAAATAGTACTGTACCATCAACCATTTGAGGTAATCTGAATTCAAGTACTACAGATATTTAGAGATCTGATATTTGACTCTCCCTTAAGATCTCGAACTGACTTAAGCATCGGAGTGTTTGTGGTCGGCCCTCGACCACACTTTCAGGTCGTAGATTTACTTGGGAAGAGAGCTGGCTTCACGAGGATCGGGAAGGCATCTTGGAGATTGTCCCAAGAGAACCATTTCCATGAGGTTGGTTCATATTTCACCCAGTCCCGAGCAGGACGTTGATTCTCCGGTTCGCGGTTCGCTGAGAGCGGAAGCCCAAGCCCACGAAATTGGAGTATCATCAGTGGCGCCATCTGTGGGTTCCCAACGAAAAGATATGGCAACTAATGATAACCAAGCGAATCCAATAGCAGTTCCTCCTGTGAACCCTTCTCCTAAAGGAAAGGAGATAGCGGGTTCGGGATCCCATCCTCGTATTTTCCCAGCGGATATCGAAGCGGAAATTGCGAGGCGGGTCCAGGAGAGCATAGCAAAGCATATGGCCCAATTCCTCGCTTATCAAGACGCTCACACGTCTCGAGATGGCCATTATTATCAAGGGGATGAGTATGGAGAGTATGAGGGGGAATATGACCCAAATTATGAGGTTGCCGAGGAGAGACTTCAACAGTCCGCAGCACAACCGAAAGGGGTGCCTGCAACTCCTCGGGGGTCGGCTAAATTGTCTGAGAGGCTCAAGGAGCCCGCAGCGCCCGCAGTGGTGCCTGCAACTCAAGACCAAAATTATGCTAAGCAAATGCAGGAGGAGCTCGAGAAATTTAAAAAACAAATCTTAGAGACGATACAACGACCATCGGGTGTGTCGCCCTTAGTGCCCTTAACAAGAATGCCATTTTCCACAAGGTTGGAGGCTAAGGACGTACCTTCAGGATATATTTTGCCACGGCTAAATCAGTATGCGGGCACAGGGGATCCACAAAAGCACTTACAGGGGTTTTTAACCCAAATGGTGATAACAACCCCGGATACAGATATGTATGCTAAGGCCTTCGCAAATAGCCTTTCGGGTAAAGCTTTAGACTGGTTCATGCAGTTACCCCAACGATCCATCGACACGTATGACCAGGTGGCCCTGGCATTTTTGTCCAAATTTGGGTCTGAAATTAATGAGGCCCCAGATGAGAGAATCCTGTTGGGAGTACAGCAGAAACCGGGGGAGACCCTACGTGCCTATTTCAAGAGGTATAGTGACAAATTGTTGACCATACCAACAGTTGATTCTCGGGTGGCTTATATG
Source organism: Echium plantagineum (assembly GCA_003412495.2). Taxonomy (NCBI): domain Eukaryota; kingdom Viridiplantae; phylum Streptophyta; class Magnoliopsida; order Boraginales; family Boraginaceae; genus Echium; species Echium plantagineum. The sequence continues at coordinate 2,312,641 of CM016567.1, read as the reverse complement.
GCCTTCTTTAGTGGTCTCACCTATGGGAAGCTTAAGAAAAATTTACTGTTGGAAAAGCCTTTGGGTAAGGATGAGCTCACGGCTCGGGTGAGAAAATTCATCGATGTTGAGGAACTTAAAGCTAAGGATAACCCAAGCAAAGATTTAAGGGAATCTTTACTTAAAAAAGATTATTCAACAAAACCAAAGGTATGGGAACGCCTACAACGGTCAAAGGTTAGCGAAGGGTCCAGGTTGGGAGCAACAACGGGTCAGTGGTCGGCTGGTCGCACCGCGAGTAAACCAGTAGCTAAGGCTACAAAGCAATACTCAAGACCCGAGTACAGGCTCACACCGTTAAATGTATCTTTGGCTGAGGTATATGCACAGGTTGAAAATAAAGGCCTTCTCCCAAAGCCACCACGTATGTCGGGGGCCCCGGGTCGTCGTGATAAGAGTAAGTACTGTGAATATCACAGAGAATGTGGCCATGACACCAGCGAATGTCGAACTTTGGAAAGAGAAATTGAGAAGCTCATCCAACGGGGTTACTTAAAGGAATTCACAGATGCAAAATATGACAACCGACGTCGGGATCGGTCCCCGGCTGACGGAAAGGACCAGAACAAGAAGGGCCGACTCATAACTCCACCCCCGGTCACAGGAAGAATTGACACTATATGTGGCGGGTTCGTGGGGGGCGGAGACACAAGTAATGCTCGAAAAAATTATGCCCGACGTGAGGTCTATTGGTTTAATCATGCACCAAGTAAAGTAAGGGACCCGATTACATTCAGCGATGCAGAAATGTGTGGCATTGGGATACCTCACGAGGATCCTCTGGTTATCGAACCAGTGATAAGAAACCTAACGGTTGGCCGAATGCTCGTGGATACAGGCAGTTCGTGTGACATAATGTACTTAGCTACGTTTGATAAGCTAAATTTACCTCGTAGCATGTTACAGCCATTGGGGGCAGTAGCCCTGGATGTTACATTCGGATTACCCCCCAACGTCATAACGGTGTTAACACGCTTCACGGTGGTCGAGGTTGATGATAAGGCGTACAACGGCATATTGGGAAGGCCAACGTTGGGAGCTTTACAGGCTATAGTCTCCCCAGTTCATTTAAAAATGAAGTTTCATACCCCGTATGGTATAGGGGAGATGAAATGGGATCAGAAGAAGGCCAGGGTGTGTTATCAGACTTCGATAACACCAGTTAAGAAAGGAGAAAAGCGACAACGGTTGGACATAGCAAAGGTCGGTACTAAGGGGGATCGAGAGATAGAGGACAACTCACCCCATGAAAAGGAGGAGAAAGACCGTCCAGCTCCCCACGAGGTGATGGAAATGATACCATTTGACCTCGCGGAGCCACAGAAAACATTCAAAGTTGGAACCAATCTAACTTCCCAACATCGAGAGGAGTTGATCCAATTAGTACGTCAGTACAAGGATGTATTTGCATGGGGACCGGATGATATGCCGGGAATAGACCCCGAGGTGGCAGTCCATAGTTTGCATGTCGATCCACTGATCATACCGGTCAAGCAGAAGAAGCGATCTTTCAACGACGAGAAAAATAAGGCTATCCGTGATGAAATTGAGGCTCTGTTGAAGGCAGGGGCAATTAGGGAACTACAGTTCCCACAATGGATAGCCAACGTCGTCTTGGTAAAGAAACCCAATGGCACGTGGAGGATGTGCACAGACTTCACAAGTTTAAATAAGGCGTGCCCAAAGGATTTCTATCCTTTGCCATGTTTGGTTAGATTGGTAGATGGTAGCGCGGGCCACGAAGTATTTGACTTCATGGATGCGTCAAGAGGATATCATCAGATATGCATGAATCCGGAGGACGAAGAAAAGACAGCATTCATAACAGAATATGGTCTATATTGCTGGAAGGTCATGCCGTTCGGTCTGAAAAATGCTGGAGCCACGTACCAAAGGATGGTAAATTCAATATTTGCCAAACAGATAGGCCGCAACATGGAAGTATACGTGGACGATATGTTAATAAAGTCAAAGTTCTCGCAGGATCATCTGGCGAACCTACAGGAAACTTTTCTCCGACTACGCAAATACCACTTGAAAATAAACCCGGACAAGTGTTCATTTGGCGTCACGTCGGGTAAGTTCCTAGGGTACATGATAAGTAAGCGAGGTATAGAGCCAAACCCAGACAAAATTAAAGCTATCACAGAAATGCGGCCCCCAAAAGCATACAAAGAATTGATGAAGCTGAATGGGTGCTTGGCAGCATTGGGAAGGTTCATATCACGCTCCGCGGAACGTAACCTCCCATTTTTCAAGAAATTGAGACGGGCCTCAACAATGCCAAAATTTAGTTGGGACGAGGAGTGTCAGAAGGCCTTCGCAGAATTAAAGGAATATTTAGAGAGCCCTCAATTGTTGACACATCCCATTCCAGGAGACATTTTATAGTTATATCTAGCGGTGTCCGAGGAGGCAGTAAGCGGAGTCTTGATAAAGGAAGATGACAAGGTCCAACGACCAATATATTATGTTAGTCATGTCTTACGTGGGGACGAGCTTAATTATCCTATAATTGATAAATTCGTATACGCTCTCATCCTCGCGGCCCGGAAGTTGAAAATGTACTTTGAGTCTCACTCAGTTGAGGTCGTCACAGATCAACCCTTCAAACGCATAATATCCAGCCCTGCTTTATCGGGCAGATTGACCACGTGGGCTATCGAGCTAAGCGAGTTCGATATAAGGTATGTACCTCGGACAAGTATTAAAGCACAAGCATTAGCAGATTTCGTCACAGAGTGTACATTCCCACAAGAGGTGGAACACACAAGTGCCCAACATAACGATATCACGGAATGGGTCATGAACGTGGATGGGGCATGCAATGTGGATGGATCGGGGGTTGGAATTTCTATCCAAGGACCAGAGGGCCTAATGATGGGGTATGCACTAAGACTTACCTTTACCACTACTAATAACGAGGCCGAGTACGAGGCAGTGATTGCGGGCTTGGAGCTTATAAAGAGCATGGGTGTTAAACGTGTTCTCGTCAAAGGAGATTCAAAACTAATAGTACAACAATTGCAAGGAGAATGCGCGGTTAAGAACGATAATATGGCTCGATATCATGCAAAGGCCATACAGCTGGCAGCTTCATTTGAGAGTATCTCTTTCCAGCACGTACCACGAGGAGAGAACAGCGAGGCTGACTATCTGTCAAGGTTGGCCACGACCCATTATGAGAATTTACCGAAGGATGTATATGTTGAAGTCAGGGACATACCAGCATTTGAAATACAGGTTATACGGGTTGCCTTAGACGATAATGCAGATTGGCGTACCCCTATGGCTCAGTATTTACAGAATGGTGTCATACCAGAAGACAAATCCGAGGCAACCAAGGTCGTCAAACGAAGTCACAGGTTTTGTATGTTCGAAGGGGAACTGTATAAGAAATCATGGGATGGCCCGTTGTTATTGTGTGTGGCACCGGACAAAGCGATACTGGTTTTACAGGAGATCCATAATGGGTGGTGTGGCAGCCACATCGGAGCCAAGGCTCTAGCTATTAAAGTCACTAGGGCAGGATATTTTTGGCCAACAATGCATCAGGATGCCATTGACTTTGTGAAACAGTGTGACGCGTGCCAACGCTTAAAACCGGTCCAGCAGACACCGGCCACGGAGATGACCCCGATTCTGAGTCCCATACCATTTGCAATGTGGGGTATTGACCTCGTTGGAAAATTGCCAAACGCGCCAGGAGGGGTGGAGTACGCTATAGTAGCAGTGGACTACTTCACAAAATGGGTCGAGACAGCACCACTCAAACAGACTAAGAGTGCCGACGTCGTCAAGTTCCTATGGCGGAATGTCTTAACCCGGTATGGAATCCCAAAAATACTTGTATCAGACAACGGACCACAGTTTGAGGGCAGGCCGTTAAAAGAATTCTGTGATAAGTATGGCATTGAACATCGGTATGCACCGGTATATTATCCACAGGCAAACGGACAGGTAGAGGTGATGAACAAGGTCGTTTTCAATGGGATAAAGCGTAACCTCGTGCAGAGTCAAGCATCTCAAGGAACCTGGGTCGAGGAACTCAATACCGTCTTGTGGTCCATGAGAACCACGGTCTCACAGGTCACAGGGGAAACTCCATTCAACCTTGTCTATGGGGCAGAAGCAGTCTTGCCAGTAGAAGTCGGGCTACCCACGTGGCGACAGAGGGGATTCGAAGAGAATCTTAATGACGAAGCTCTAAGGAACAACCTTAACTTCGTCGATGAGCTACGAGATAAGGCCATGTTTAAAATGGCGAAGTTTAAGAGGTTAATGGCCCGAACATACAATAGAAGAGTTCAAGGGCGTCAGTTCAAGGTGGGAGATTTGGTCCTCAGGCTATATTCTGCCAGTCACCCAACAGAAATAACGAAGTTAAGCCCAAAATGGGAGGGCCCTTACAAGGTTTTGGAGGTAGTAGGCCCAGGCACGTATAAAGTCAGCTATATGACCGGAGAGCCAGTCCCACGGACATGGCATGTTACGAAGTTGGCAAAATACTATCTTTAGGCTCTTTCAGTTAAAATTTATGTCAATCATGTCCGGGACAAGAAAGTTTATTTTATGCTAATAAAATTTTTGTGATTCGCAGACCACAAAGTGATAATGTCAGCAGTCAATCAAAGCCTTCTCCAAAATGCAACCTCTTAAGGTCGCTAGAGAAGCACTCGATCAAAGCCTTCTCCAAAATGCAACCTCTTAAGGTCGCTAGAGAAGCACTCGATCAAAGCCTTCTCCAAAATGCAACCTCTTAGGGTCGCTAGAGAAGCACTCAATCAAAAGCCTTCTCCAAAATGCAACCTCTTAAGGTCGCTAGAGAAGCACTCAATCAAAGCCTTCTCCAAAATGCAGCCTCTTAAGGTCGCTAGAGAAGCACTCGATCAAAGCCTTCTCCAAAATGCAACCTCTTAAGGTCGCTAGAGAAGCACTCAATCAAAGCCTTCTTCAAAATGCAACCTCTTAAGGTCGCTAGAGAAGCACTCCATCAAAGCCTTCTCCAAAATGCAACCTCTTAAGGTCGCTAGAGAAGCACTCAATCAAAGCCTTCTCCAAAATGCAACCTCTTAAGGTCGCTAGAGAAGCACTCAATCAAAGCCTTCTCCAAAATGCAACCTCTTAAGGTCGCTAGAGAAGCACTCAATCAAAGCCTTCTCCAAAATATAACCTCTTAAGGTCACTAGAGAAGCACTTAATCAAAAGCCTTCTCCAAAATGTGGCGTCTTAAGGTCGCTAGAGAAGCACTCAATCAAAGCCTTCTCCAAAATACAACCTCTTAAGGTCGCTAGAGAAGCACTTAATCAAAAGCCTTCTCTAAAATGCAACCTCTGAAGGTCGCTAGAGAAGCACTTAATCAAAAGCCTTCTCCAAAAAGCAACCTCTTAAGATCGCTAGAGAAGCACTCAATCAAAGCCTTCTCCAAAATGCAACCTCTTAAGATCACTAGGGAAGCACTCAATCAAAGCCTTCTCCAAAATGCAACCTCTTAAGGTCGCTAGAGAAGCACTCAAATCCTAAGCCTTCTCTAAAATGCAACCATTCCAGGTCGCTAAAGAAGAAATCAATATGACTGAAACATATGTTTCAGGGTTAATTGGCCGCTGCAATGTACAACCAGCGTAATATTTCACAAAAAGGATTACACAGTTGTACAGGGGGCAGGCACGGGTTAACATAAAACAAAGGATAGAAGATGTATAAAACAAACAGCAGAATATGACATTGAAGGATAAAATGTTCAACACAATTTGTTCAAAGACATTACATCATAAGATATGGAAGCACCAAAAATACATCAATCCTTTTTAACCCAGGAGGGCTTGAAGTTGTTGGTCTGATAGGCTTCAAGGATGGCCGGAAGATCAGGAAGGGCATCGGCGCAGGAGTTGGCAAACTCACCCATAATGCGTACCACCTGCATACCGAGGTAGTCGTCCAACGCCTCGCTGTTGATGAATTCCTTCATCGTCTTATCCACCGCGGACTTCACAGACGCCACCGCCTTCCTCGCTTCAGTTTCATAATTGGTAGCCTTTTTCTCCGCAACAGCAGCCCTAGCCTCAGCTTGTTTCAGTTGTTCTTTCGCTAGGACGCTTTGCTGGATGGCATCTTCTGAACTCGCCTTTAACTGAGCCAACTCCTTCTTCAGGGCGTCCCTTTCTTCAGAAACTGCTTTGACATCAGAGGTCAAGGACATCATCTTCTTCTTCAAGTCCGTCTTCTCTGCAGTTAATGAAGTAACCTTTGCCTCACCCTCAGAGAGTTTCTCCTCCAGCTTGGTCACCTTCTTCTGAAGCTTGGGAAACTCTCTTAGCCCGTTCGCATAATGATGAGCAATGGTGTAGCCAGCGTTCAGACCCTGCGGACCAGGAAAGATTAAAAAACTGCAAATATGGGAGTTCATAAGAGAAGGAAAGGTCAAATACCTCGAGGTGGTGCTTCATCATCTTGGCAACCTCCAGCTGAATGTCCATGGGTTTGTCCAAGGGCATCCCGAGGGTCTTGACCATGTAAGGTTTGAGGGCGTGAAAAGCATCATTCACATGGGACCAGGCGAAGTGCTGATCTACCACCACGCCGCCAGGAAGGGTATAGGGTGTCTCACAATAGTTCACCCGGGAGCTCACCGTCCTCTCCTTGACATTGGGGGCAAAAGGAACCTGGGACCGCTGAGAGGATACCAACTTCCCTTTACCCTTGGCACGAGGAGAGAGTCGGGGTGGTGGAGACCCCCTCTTCTCCAAATCCATAACTTGCGAGGGCACAGGAGGGGTCGGAGAGGGTAGATCGGCAGTAACATCCTCAGAAGGCTTAGAACCCTCAGCGGCCACCATCACGGCGTTCCCCGATGGGATGGCCAGTGGGGGAAGATTCACCCCTGCAGAGGAAGACGGTCGTCTCGGCTCGATAGACTCCTTCACGGAGACCACAGCCTTGGACAGTAAGGGACGGCGAGCACCCAGCATGGCCGCAAAATCCACATCACTCGGGTCAAAAGACCTCGCAGCAGCCTTCAGAACTGGCCCTGCAGTAAAATAAGAATCAAGTGATTAAAATACGAATCAAACTTGAAAATCCTAAGGAGAGGGGACGTAAAGGGAAATAACATACCCCAAGACGTGTCTACCCCGGGGACGGATTCAAACTTCCTATTTGCCAAATTAGCAAGGATGAGACAGCCTTCCTCACAAAAAAGGGGCCAAGGATGGGGCTTAGGGATGACAGTTCGAAGCCGGCCCACTTGGTCAAGTTCATCCCCCATCTTCTTAACCTTACGGAGGCCCTTCTTTTGGTGGACTTTGTCAACCCAAGTAAGAGGGACGTTAGGCCCCACTCCTCCTTTTACTAAACACCACTTGTCGTGCCATCGATTGTCGGCTAGACGTTCAGGACGGGGAGTGGCCAGAAAATTCATGGACTGTTTAGGAGAAAAGTATATTACCCCGCTGGGGGCACGGGCCATTCTGTACATGGTGCAAAATAGAGGAAGGGTAGGAGAAATACCCGCTATAGAACAGGCCACTTGGAAAATAGTCAAGGTGGCACAGGCATAAGGATGTAACTGGCAGGGAGCGGCCGGAATAGTGGAAAAGAGTTCGTTTAAAAAGTGTGAAAAGGGAGGCCGCATCCCGAAGTTGAAGGCTTCTATATACATGGGCGTCCAACCCTCCTGATACTCGGTTAGGTCCTCATCTTTCAAAGGAAGTCTCATATGAACCCGCCCCGGGATAGCGAAGTAAGTTCTAAATCTCCTAAGATCTCCGAAACTCAAATTAGTCCAAGGTCGCTGAAGGAATTTGGGAACCTTACCTTGAGGGGCGGGGGAAGAGTCTGAGTCATCCTTACTCTTCTTAGCCAAAGGGGGTTCAGCAGTATTCTCTTCCACCTCGTCATCGGAATCATGAATCTGACGTTTGCGCTTCCCGGTGGAGGACCCAGCGCCCTGAGTTGAAGTATGCACCTGCATCACATCAGCATCCTCAGAGGTAGAAGATACGGGGACGAGATCTGGAGAAAGGGGAAAAATACAAGAGGGAGGAGGACCCTCATTTAAAAGGGCTGCGAACTCAAGGTCCTCGTCAGAGTCCTGGGGTTTAGCTCGCAAAGGTAAATGATCAGTAGAAATATGAGACAATGGGTCATGCAGAGGAGTAATATGAATGGGATTAAGGGTAGACTCCGGAAGTATCGTAGTGGATACCCCGAGGGAGGACAACCAACGATAATGTTGAAGGACCTCGAGAGGTACACTTACCCGCTGTGTCTCTTCGACCAAGGTCGTCAACGGGGTGAGAGTGATATTGTCTAGGCCGGTCTGAATGACGAGTTCGTCATTTGACTGGTACGCGTTCTGGTTTTCTCCCTCCATATTAATGCCTGCACAGGAATCGAAAAGTCACAAAATGGGCGGGAAAATCAAAAGTCGGAAAGCCAACGGTTGTGACGGTTCAGAATCCCCAAAACAATTAAACAGAATATGAAAGGTCACAAACAGGGAAATCAACTCCAACTGGGAAACATCACGATCAAACAAGATTCTACCCAAAATTAGGAAGAACATCATCTTAATTATCTCCTAAACAACAATAGTAGCAGGGGATATCAAGACTCAATTATGTATGGGTGTTCAGAATACGGTTCAACAGAGATTATCAGAGGGTTCAAAGTTATGAAAACACAAGAGTATACCATTACTATAAGCAAGAAGGGAATCAAGGGCATACATTGTATCAAATATCCATTGTCATAGCATAAAAGGGCATACATTCAAGGATTTCCCAGAAATACATGAAATCTAATAAACTTGGAAAAGAAGACGAAACACCCTCCAAAATCGTAAAAACAAGTGTAACTTCAGTGGCATAGAAGCAGAAGATACATAGCAAAGATAACTCTTACCTGGAATGAACACCCGGTTGAAAGGAAGATAGTTTTGCCGAGAAAAGGTCCAGAAATCTCAGAGAATTCAGTAGAGAAGAAAGACGAGAAAGATGAATCAGGGAAAGTAAGTAAAGAAAGTACAAGTAAAGGCTCCTCAAGTACCTTTTATAGAGAGCCACGGGAACACGTCACCAATTGTCCACCGTCCAAAAGCGTGACACGTGGAGTAATTTCTGATGTCCCAAATATGAGTAAGGAATTGGTTCGTGAGTCCGGAATTTATCTGGTGAGGCTCGCTCATGAAACATGCGAGGTCAACCAAACTCGTTTAAGCACCTCACCAATAAATCACTACTACAGATTTGAGCTTGCATAGCGCCTGTTTTTGGGCTTGCATAACGTTTTTAAGCGCTATCTTAGCAGCCGTTATTGTAGTTAAGATAGCGCTTCAAAAGTGCTATAGAAGTGTGTTGCTTCAATAACGCTTGTTCTTGCATAACTCTTGTTTTGAGCTATCTTAGCAGCCGTTATTGTAGTTAAGATAACTCTACCAAAGCGTTATTGAAGAAACACACTTCTATAACACTTTTCTTGCATAACGCTTCTTATGCGCTGTTCATCCATCGTCTTCCATAACGCTGTGTTTGTGCTATTGAAGTTAAATCTTCTATAACGTTTGGAATGCGTTATTGAAGTTAGCTCTTCTATAGCGCTTTTTATGAGCTATTGGAGCTTAACCTTGTATAACATTTTATATGCGTTATTGAAGTTGAATCTTGTACAACACATTATATACGATATTGAAGTGTATACTTACGTAACACATTTTATGAGCTATTGAAGTTAAACTTGTATAACATTTTGTATGCGCTATTGGATTATAAGCTTGTATATCACATGCACTGGTGTTATAGAAGTTTAATACTTGTATAACACTTAATTAAGCGCTTTACAAAATGTACTTACATAACATTTAATTAAGAGTTATATAACATAATTTATAATTTTGCAATTTTATATTAAATTTTTATATATTTTTATTCAAAATAATATTACCTACACCATGATCACATTTAAATCAATGAATGTAATATATTAAAAAAGAACATTTAAACATTTGTCCAGAATCAATGGAAACTCAACAATATCATCAACATGATAACATATAATCTATAACAATGATATAAAGAAATCATCGATGCAAAGTAAATCGGAAAGTACTACTTTTCCATCTTCCCGTTCACGAAACGGTTGTAGAAGTATCCTCCCCAATTCATTTGAAACTTCTCGAACACGCTTGAAGAGTACGTTTGTAAAATCTGTCCACGAAAAAATATAAACCACAAGTTAAAAAAAACAATAATTAGAAGATGAGGTCGGGGGTTCCTCAAATCAATAGATAGCTTCATATATACTTAACTCATATTATCATCATAACGGCAGCGATACCACTATTACCAAACAATTAGCTATGTAATCCGTATAAATTGCAGAACGACTGGAGACATGAGAAAGCAAAGCCAGATTTAGCAAGTTCTTGAATGATTTTTACTCGGTCAGTAACACCTCATGTACTAGGCACGTTTACTAAGGTATTAAGAAGTTTACTAAGCAAAACCAATACCAGGTTCCTTATATTTTTTCAAGATAACCGTTTACTAAACGTTAGTCTTGATTTAGCAGGTATTAACTCATGTACTAGGCACGTTTACTAAACAAAACCAGATTTAGCAGGTTCCTTATTGATTTCTACATAAGGTACTAGTAACAAAAACAATAAATTGAAGGTACTAAAGGTCTAAAGCTGAGAAATAAGCCTGGATCTTGCAACACCAATAAACAAGAAAATTAAGAGCAAAAAATGGCTACTGGGCACGTCTACTAACTCTGGTGCCTAAGATCAATTATTTTTTACAATTAAGTATCAATGTTTACCACAAAACATTAAGCATCAGCAACTACAACATTCAACATATACTGTAACAGCCTTGGATGACAGATTAAACTTGACTAAAGCTTCATAAATTTAGTAACATTCCCTTCATCTTTAAATTAACAATTTCAAATTCCAACCCTTCAGTCCAAAAAGGAACTCATAAAAAGATAATAGTTAATAAAAAAATATGTACTTACAAGGGGAGGAATACTCGTATCACCGGCTTTCAATATATCCTCAATATAACATCCAACATAATGGCCACGATGTATTCCATCAGTCTGCTTCGGGCACTATTGATCATAACACCACCCGTTAAATATATATAAGCATCTAACTAGTCATGAACAATACTCGGCTTACTTCTATACTAGAAAGTGAATGTTCCTGTAATACAAAGCTACATTGATGGTATAGTGTACAAATTGATGGCATGGTCACTATATTCTGCTCCAAGAACACACATTCGCCATAGCAATAAAATTTAGAGATGCATCTTATAAGCTGAACGAGGGTGAAGGTTGCTAGAAACTTGATCTTACTATATAAACAAACCAAAAAATGAAGTTAAAATCGTGAACAAAGAACTCCTATAACATCTTCAAGTATAGTGTATCCGAGGATGCATTCATATATTCTTTCTGAAGGACGAGAAAAAGTTATTTGCCCAACCATACAAAATTTGCATATTGTTCAAACACAAAATTAACGAATCAAAATTATGAAGCACCTAATTTAACCAATTCACATTCGCATATGGTTCAAACACAAAATTAATGAATTAAAATTATACAACAGCTAATCCAACTAATTCACATTCGCATTCTGTACACAAATATCGTATAATGTTCAATCACAAAATTAACTAATTCCCATCTAACTTAATTTTGCTCTAATCAAAATAATTGTAACAAATATATACAATCAAAACATACCTACTTAATGCGTGGCTTCTAAATTCTTGAGAGGAAGAAATTTAGTTCCTGTAATGCTGGTGGGCGCCGATTCTGAATTATATTATAACAAAGGAAACAATTTAATTTTGCTCTAATAAAAACATTATAACAATAAACAATCAAATCATACCTTCTTAATGCGTGGGTTCCAAAATCTTCGATGAAGAATTTTAATTGTTGTTAGGATAGAGGGCATCGACTACTAGTTTTGATGGGCGGTGTTCGGCGCCATTTTTAACTTCCGCTGGGAATTCTAAGTCAGAGTAAGTCAAGTAAGAGATGTGAATATTTATGATACACTAGTAATATTATACTCCAATAGTAATTGAGGGGATTGTTTTAAAAATGAAGCAAGCATCTCACTTTTCTCTCTCAATTCTCACGCCTCAGAACCCTATTCCCCTTCCGCCTCCCTCATCACCAAGCTCCTTTACTCATCTCAAACCAGAGCCTCAACTCCATTCCGCCACAAGAAAGCGATCTCGTTCGGAAGATGTGGAGGAGAACCTTACTCCAACACCTTATGCCGCCTCAACTCCATCTCCAAAACCAACACCCTATGCCGCCATAAAAAAACGCCGACGGCAACAAACTACGGAGAAATACGCAGAGGGATCAGTCCCGCCATATAAAAAACAGAGAATTGATCTCAAGGTCTCTCAAGCGGAGAAGCCCTCTGCTCATAGGCTTCCTCCTCCTCTCGCCCAAGATGGCATACCGGCAACCATCTCCCGGTCATCAAAATTTAACGGCGCAATCGACTCTATTCCCTCCAAAGACCCACGTCACCACGAAGCAGCAGCTAAAATAATGGAACCAAAGCTCAAGATGGTGATTCGAAGAGACAATAATAATGGAGATGACAATAAATCGGACGAAGACTGGTGCAACGGCAACGCCGCAGATAAGGTCGCCTCTATCATGACGAAGAACAAGTGCCCAATCGATCAAAAAAGTTCTGATGCGCTCGAAGTGGATTACCAATCTGCCGTAACGGGTACCCATCGGATCCTTTTCGCAAAGAGTGGCGAGTTTGTTTCCGTCAAACTTCACACACAACCTTGTTCCCAAAAGGTTAGTGAGCTCTCACTTGAAACTTCTAGATTAATTGCTTACAAACTTAAGAATTCTAGCAAAATCTTAAGAATTGATTCCACACTACTATTTCGTCCTTCAATCACCAAAACAACGATTAAGATTATTGATGATGTTAGCTGCTTTCAAAATAAAAATGTTGAACTTGTAAAAAATATTGATCAGGAGACACTACCTGTGGCTAGTAATTTCAGTTATATATTAACTTTTAATCCTGAGACCACGTTAGACTCAAGAGCACTCGAAAATCTCCAACAAAAAAAATTAGCATTGAATTTGCATAAGAAGGCTTGTAGTTTCCCTTTAGAAGAAAAGAATTTAGATTTAGAATTGAACTCATCTATTAGGGCGCAAAATATAATTGATAATATTCACTTAAGGTCAAACCAAAATCGAAGTTCAACGAACATTCAGAATTATAGGGGTAATAGGACTCAACAGAGGTCATTAGGAGATTTCTTTGATAATATAATTAGCTTTAGAAGCCCTACTAGTATTGGTACGAAAAGAAAGAGGGTTACAGAAGATTTTCGAAGTGTTGAATTCAATACCGCGGTTGAATCGACTATAGAGGAATTGCAACGCCCTGCTAAAAGGTCTCGTTTGCTTCAACCAGAACTAGGTGCACTCCAGCCTAAAAAAGGTGAACACATATATCACAGGCCTTTTAAATTGTCTTGTTCTCATAGTGACCATTATTTTTGCAATCATATCATATTACCCAATTTTTCGTATCATATGAATATATCATATCTAAATACATGGGCTTCGGTGGTTGTCTCTCAACAACCCCAAGTTCCCTCTTAATCTTCTAAGCTGGAACTGTCGAGGTTTAGGACCCTCGACAGTTAAGTTAGTTAAATCTTTTAATCGATTACATAAACTTGATATCTGCTTTTTATGTGAAACAATGCACTCTAAAATCGAAATTGATAAGCTCCTTCTCACTTTGAACTTCCCTGTTACATATGGTGTAGACTCCTTAGGCAAAAGTGGAGGACTTTGGATAGGCCTTGCTTCTAATATTGCGCATACTATTTGTTACATAGATAAAAACCTTATTCTCTTAGAAGTACATACGGAATCGATTATGCCTTGGTATTTTGGTTGCATATATGGTAATCCCCACTTAGAATCTCGTCAACAAACTTGGGCACACTTAGAGCTTATTCTGTTACCTTATTTAACTCTCCCATTAATCTTAATCGGTGACTTTAATCAAATACTTTTTCAATCTGATAAATACCCTTGCCCAAACAATTGTCTTAAGGGTGCTAACTATCTTTTTAACTTTTTAAACACGCTTAATCTAACGCCTTTAAAACATACTGGTTCTTCCTTCTCTTGGATAGGTAAAAGAAACAATACTTTAATATATGAAAAATTAGACCGAGCTTTTACTAATTATGAATGGGATAACACCTTCCCTAGTGGTTATGTCTTAGGACTTCCTGTACAACTTTCTGACCATGGCCCTCTGATATTACATACCAAATCGATACCCCTCAAACGTAATAGTTCGTTTAAAATAGAAAATTTTTTAATGCTTTTCCCAGAATTTAAGTTAATTTTACAAGATACTTGTAATTCCCACATTATACATAATACCCCTGCCCAAAACCTAATTTATAAGCTTTCACAATTTAAAATTAATATCAAACTTTGGAACCTTACTCGAATAGGTAACATCCATCACCAAATTACTAATATCCAAACCCTTCTAACATACTATCAAAATCACCCTAACAGACCCAACTTCAGTAATCAAGAGCTTTCCCTAAGAAAACAATTAGAATGTCTTTTAGATTGTGAAGAACTCTTTTGGCATCAAAGATCCTCTCTTAACTGGATAGCCAATGGTGATAAAAATACAAAGTTTTACCATTCCTATGTTAACACTAGGGTACGTAACAATAATATACTTGAACTACATGATAATAATAATCTTATCACTTCCCATAACGACATCCAAATTCATTGTCGTAAATTCTTCTTCGACCTATATAACCCTTCTCAAACCTACACAAATCCTAATTACCCTACAATCAATAATATTACATCCAGACTCTCAGAATCACAATTTAATATATTAGCTAAACCTTTCACTGGTGAAGAAGTTAAAACATCCTTATTTCAAATGCAACCTTCAAAATCTCCCGGCCCTGACGGCTTTAGTGCAGGTTTTTACCAATCTAATTGGGAAATCCTTCAAAAAGATCTAATAGATACGACTCTCGACTTCTTAAATAACCTTAAGTTTCCCACGTCTTTAAACCATACTTATATTACACTTATCCCCAAAAACTCTAATCCGCAAAGTATTTCTGAATATAGACCCATAAGTCTTTGCAATGTTATTTATAAAATAGCCTCAAAAATTTTAGTAAACCGACTAAAACCATTTCTCACACATCTATTATCACCTTATCAAAATGGATTTATTCACCAACGCAACATCCAGCATCATATCATCCTTGCCCAAGAACTCACTCATACTGTCCGAACTTCCAAATCTAAAAAATACGGTCTTGCTGCAATTAAAGTTGATATGAGTAAAGCTTTCGACCGTATCTCTTGGCCTTTTTTATTACATACACTTCAACAGCTAAATTTTCCAACACATTGGATTAACCTGATTTACATCTGTATATCCACAGTACAATACTCCGTATTACTTAACGGCACAGTAACTAAACCTTTTACACCATCATGTGGTCTCCGACAAGGAGATCCATTGTCCCCAATCCTATTCTCCATTTGTACAGAGGCTCTTTCGGCTTCACTAAACCATGCCCAAAGTAATAAATCCCTCCAAGGCATTAACATTTCTAGAAACGGGCCCAAATTCACACACCTACTCTTTGCTGATGATAGCTATTTTTTCATCAAACTCAATCTTAAATCTGTCAAGACTTTCAAGGACATTTTAGAATCCTATTGTCAAGAATCTGGCCAGAAAATTAATTTCTCTAAATCACAAATCACCTTTAGCCCACATACCTCTCAATCACAAATTGATAAAACTCTAGCATCCTTACCATTCTCAGAAGCTCCTACATTTGGTAAATACTTAGGAATCTCATTAGACATTGAAACAAACAAATCTCAAATATTTCAAAACCTACTCGATAAAATTAACAACAAAATCAACTCTTGGAGTGTTAAGTTTCTAAACCAAGCGGGCCGACTTATCTTAATCAAATCAGTACTTATAAGTACATTAGTATATCCTATGTCAGTTTACAAAATTCCTCAATCTTTCCTCCACAAATTGGACCAAATACTGGCTAATTTTTTATGGAGTCATAACAATCATAACCATATTCATTGGATCAATTGGACTTTTCTTCAAACACCCCCACATCTTGGAGGCTTAGGCATTAAAAACCTCCAACTTTTTAATCTTTCTTTGTTAGCCAAAACAGCTTGGCTGTTACTTCAAAATACACAAAATCCCACAACTATCGCCTTAAAATACAAATATTACCCCTTTACCACCTTCCTCCATGCCCCTAGTAAAAGCAACCAAACCTATACATGGAAGAGTCTTCGACAAGGAATAATGCAACTTACACATTCCACATATTATATACCCAACAATTGCAGAGACATTAATATATGGAAAGACCATTGGTTACCAACTTCCCATACCACAAACCTCACCTCATTTAAATCTAGTAATTCTCACCCTATACTGTTGAGTGATTTACTCCTACCTAATAGCACCTTTTGGAATATCCCCTTAGTCCAGAATTTATTTCCACAAAATTTAGTATCTATTATATTAACAATCCAGCCCAACCTACATAATGACCTCCTTCTCTGGAAACCAAACAACAAAATCAAAGATATCACCACCAAAAACATCTATACTTACCTCTTTCAAAAAAATCATACTGCCACTCCACCACCTAACTTCAACAAACTACCCAAACATATCTGGAAACATTTATGGAAACTCCGAATTCCACAAAAAATCAAACTTTTTCTCTGGAAATTACTCTATAATAGATTACCAACGCTCCCTAATCTAAAATCCAAAACTAAAAAATCTTTTCTTACAAAATGTGTTTTTTGTGGATGTGACCAAGAGATGGTTGACCATCTCTTCCGCTCATGTCCAAAACTTACGCTTTTATGGTATCATTACCGTTCCTATCACTTCCATTCCCCAACCAATAATCTCTACAAAATTTTATGTCATAGCTTACAATTCTCCTCCAAGCATAGATCATCTGCGTTTAATCATCAACGTTTTCTCTACAGCACCATTTGGACAATATGGTTGGCAAGAAACAAAATTCTCTACCAAAAATCTCCTTTCAATATATCACATATTATTAAGCAACGTAATACTCTACTTCAGACTTGGACCTACACACAATGCTATCATAAAGTATTCCCGAAGACAAACCTATATCCCCATCAAGCCACAATCACAACACACACTAAACTTATACTCAATCATAACACACTAATACCTCTAAACACAACAATATACACTTTCTATATTTATATAGATTACCTTAAAGACTCCACTATCACAATTGTGGGCTACCATAACCATACAACTGATATATTACACCACTACACAATCCCCCATCTCTCATGTCCGCATACACCCTCAACTGTACCATCACAAACACAAGTGATAGAAGCCTTATTCTCCATCTTAATTCTTTTGAACCCACTCTCCCTTTCCTCGTTTTATATTGTGTTTGATCTTTCTACCTCACAGGTTCTTGCTAGCTGCATACACCGGATACAACAACGACAAGAATGGAAACAATTTTGGGAGCAGTATATATCGGCGAAGCATAATTTAGTCCTGCTCCCGACGGATATTATTACCTTTAAGTCTTTACTTACTCGTATCCCACCATTCAGGTCTCATTTTGTAATTCCTTCGGGAACTTTTGCGAGACTTGGGTTAGGAAATAGTTTGTCTTATGTATCTTATCGAGATATCTCGGGCAACAATGTGTGTATGCCCTAGATATTTCTCGAATATTATATTTTGTACTACTCTATTGCATAAATACAACTATCAAAAAAAAAAAAAGTAATATTATACTCCCTCCGTCCCTAAAAGATTGTCACATTTTGACTTTTGGTGGTCAAACATTACAAAATTTGATCATGAATTCCCATTAAACGATAAGAAATAATATAATCTTGTGAGACCTTGTTAGATTCGTCTCAATATATATTTTTGAAATATTAACTTTTTATAATCTTATCACATGTAGAATAATAGATATTTATGTTTTAAATCGTGTTTTGTTGACCACCAAAAGTCAAAATGTGACAATCTTTTAGGGACGGAGGGAGTATTATAGGGTTATTTAGACTGGATCCAATTCACATGTGACCCATTGTATTTATAACTTCTCCTACAATTATGGGATTTTTAGAACATGGGCTTCACTAAAAAAAACTAATTACCCCTTCCCCAATTAAATATAACTAGTATTTTGGGCACAACGATGTTTGTGCATTCAAATAATAATCATTAAATAAAAAAATTAAAATTAATAATTATAAAGGACAATCGTTATTGATTTATCACGTAAAAGTATTTGTTCAAATTTATATTTAAACTAATTTGTATAAAAGTCATTTTTAACTAATTTTTATAGATTTTTAACTAATTTTTATAGATTTTTAACTAATTTTTATAGATATAAATTTTTATAGATATAAATGTTCCTATAATCAAGGGATTTAATGAACATGGGGCTTCATTATAAAAATAACTAATTCCCCCTTCCCCAATTATATATAGTGTAGATGTAGATAACCGTCAATATCTAATCCCTATAATCACTCAACAAACTTACTATAACACTCTTTGAATTTGTATTCGATTAAATACTCTGTTCAAAATCTAGATGACAAATTGAACACCTTCTTACGTATATAATTAAATATCGTTGAATTTCAATTTTTATAACACTCTTTGAATTTGTATTCGATTTGAATACTAAAATCCACTTCGAATTCAATTTCAATACTAAAATTGAGTTCAAATTTGGTTGGATATTGTTCCACTAACATTTGAATTCAGTCGATATTCGATGTATGAAGATTCATTATCACCGAACCTCCTCATCACCAAATCACCAAGACTTTTCAAAACCGAAGACTATTTTCATCATCAACATCTTCTATTTATCTTAAATCAAACTCGTTTCATTCATCTCAAAACTCATGCATCATCTCATATCTCAAGGTATTACAAATAATAAGTATTATTATAAATCAATAATATATATATTTTGAAATATTACTCGAAGATATAATTTTGTTGTGATTTATCAATAATATAATTTTGAAGATAAATATGTTATTCAATGTGTTAAAATAACAAGGTTTATTATAATATATTAATTGTTTATCATATCTAAATATTAATGTTATATTATGAATATAAGTAGAACAAATATAATTTTGTTTTAATTTTTAAATAATATCGTCATTGTAAGTTATTATGAAATAACGTTATAATTGTTATTCTGGTTTATTGTACAATAAGTTTATTTTATTGTAATTCTTTTTTTTTGTAAATTAGTGATGATTAATTTTTAAATAATATCGTCATTGTAAGTTATTATGAAATAACGTTATAATTGTTATTCTGATTTATTGTACAATAAGTTTATTTTATTGTAATTTTTTTGTTTGTAAATTAGAGATGATGTGAGTTTCGAACCCAGGACCTTCTGGTCACTAGCAAGAGTCTATTCCACTAAACTATTCGATTAACTATATTTTATTGTAATTTTTAAATAATAGTACTAAAAACACAGTGACTATTATGACCCTAACCAAAACATCTTAACATATTACACTCAAATTAGAGGAGAGATACAATAGTAATTTTTGCTTAGCAAACGATTTCACAAATAAATTAAACTTCTCTTTCATTTTCATACTAATAAGATTTGGGCTGGTATAACAATTCATATATTGTATGAGCAATTACCTCCCACAACCCTTTTGATTCCCTCCCTTCATCCAAAAAACATTAACGCACAAAATTTTCCAAATCAATTTGCCGCTCTTCAAAAAAACTCAAAATGGCGCCGTTTCTCAATATGTCAATCTCAGTGGCGCCTTTTCTTAATATGTCTATCTCAATGGCGCCTTTTCTCTATGTCTATTTCAATGGCGCCTTTCCAGATTAATTGTACCGAAAGTTTAAGTATTCAAGAAATTGAAGAAAAGTAATGCGAAGAAAACGAAATTAGATTACATTTCATTGCAATTGAAGATGAGTGTAATAGCTTAGCGGGTGAAAAAAACAGAAAAATCGAATAGATGTGGATTCGCCGTGTCCCAAATACGAATATAGATTCGTCAAATACGAACCCGAATAATTCGAAAAAGATTAGGTTCGTGCCTTTTAGCAACAACGCCCCATTAAGCGCTATTTAATATGTTTACTACATAACGATTCTGAGGTGTATCTACTTCTATAACACTTTTAGCAATAACATTTTACTAAGCGCAATTTAACATGTGTACTTCGATAACGCTTCTGAGGTGCATCTACTTCTATAACACTTTTACCTATAACGTTTTATTAAGCGCTATTTAACATGTTTACTTAAATAGTGCTTGCCAGGTGCACCTGCTTAAATAACACATAGTAGCAATAACACTTTACAAAGTGTTATTGAACATATTTACTTAACTAGCGCTTGTGATGTGCACCTGCTTAAATAACACATTCAAGCAATAACGTTTTACAAAGTGTTATTGAACATGTTTACTTAAATAACGCTTGTAAGGTGCACATGCTTACATACCACTTTTTATGAATAACGTTTATAAAACCGTTATTGCACTTACTTACTACAATAGCGTATGTGAGATGCGTTATATTAGTTGTTTACTTAGATAATGCTTTTGTTTTATGCGTTATTTAAGCTATTTTCCATCTATTTTTTTAATTTTTTTTAATTCCGAAGTTCTCATGCGCTATACAAGAACCACACTTCAATAGCACATAAGTCATATGCGCTATGCAAGAACGTCACTTCAATAGCTCATCAAAATAGCATTATCCAAGCACCGTTTCCTAAGCTCAAATCTGTAGTAGTGAATGGGGGCAATGATGAGGCTCAATATTTATAAGATCCATAATTGTACTCACCTAGTACAACCAGATTCCTTCCAGCTAAGCCCACACGGGCTGGCCCAATTAAAGGCCTCGAGTTCTCTCTCCTGGTGTACTCCACCGTTGAGATCAGGCCAAGTGTCATCATCCAAGGGAGTGAAGGTACCCCTTTTCTTTCTCCAGTACTCTATAAATAGTACTGTACCATCAACCATTTGAGGTAATCTGAATTCAAGTACTATAGATATTTAGAGATCTGATATTTGACTCTCCCTTAAGATCCCGAACTGACTTAAGCATCGGAGTGTTTGTGGTCGGCCCTCGACCACACTTTCAGGTCGTAGATTTACTTGGGAAGAGAGCTGGCTTCACGAGGATCAGGAAGGCATCTTGGAGATTGTCCCAAGAGAACCATTACCACGAGGCTGGTTCATATTTCACCCAGTCACGAGCAGGACGTTGATTCTCCGGTTCGCGGTTCGCTAAGAGCGGAAGCCCAAGCCCACGAAATTGGAGTATCATCATTTTTCATAGATGAATTATGTGATGGTGACTTAAGAACCAAAATGATTCATTCTTGACTTAATAACGGCACCCTTCATAACAGTTTGGTAACTTATATCAATAAAAAAGTCTTTTTAGTACCATTGATGATCGAGATATTTTTATATTGATTTTAAGTAATGAAAGAGAGAAGAATGACGATAAATTTGAAGTAGTTCAATCGTCATTATTTTTATTAATGTAATATTCATAGCTTGTAAAACTCTTTGAACAATTTATATATTGTCGTTAGCTATAATCTTTTTTTAAGACGATAAATGAATATCTTATATTAAAATTCTGGGTCACTCCTTATTGGTTACAGACTATGCCACCTCAGGGGCGGACCCAAGGGGGGGTGGGGTGGGCACCGGCCCCCCTAGGTTTTTCGGTATCGTTATATCTATATACGATTTTTTATTTTTTGTGATATATACACTAAAAAGTGTGAGGAAACTAAGTAGAAGTATAGTTTAGTTGGTTAGAACCTTCATTTAATTGGTAGAGGTCATGGGTTCAAGCCCTCCAAGGTTGATTTTTAACATCTTTTTCGATACTTTCACTATTTTTATTTGTTTTGGCCCCCCCAATTTTACTTTTCTCGAAGTTGGCCTCCCCTTTATTTTCATCCTGGTTTCGCCCCTGCCACCTGAAGTCAAAAGTGTGTTTTCTAGTAGCGTATAGTGTGTAGGTTGTTTGAAACATTCCTATGGCCAATGTTTCCTTTATGTGGACGACTTAACTTGGTTGGAAGGTAGCTCAGGTTTCGCCTTCGACATCTCATCTTATCGATGCATGAATAAAGCAAAAGGAGTATCTTTCAAGAAAGATGGTACTTGACAACCTAACTAAAAATAGGAAGGGTTATGATTAATTTGAGTCCCTTTTGATGTTTAAGGAGTTTGTGTTTTTGTAATTTAACGTTCAGGTAAATTTTAAATTCAGGGCTTTTTGGTCACTAATAGAGCTTTTCCCATTACCCCATTAGGTTATTCGATTAATACTATTGTTTAAGAAAAATTTTAAGGAGAATGCTGGAGTCATGTTATAATCGATATTTGATCGTTTTAAGTGGATCTTTTATCTAGTGGTTGTGATGAAACAAGGGCAAAGATGATATTATACATTGAAAAAATAATAAATGATGAGATTATTCTGAGAAATTCTTTTCATGGAATCACGACAACTGAGGGAATCGATTTCCTTTTTTTCGTACTATTTCCCTTATCTTTTTTCGCTTTGATTTTTGGAATTCATACCCTCATCTTTTAGTCCACTTTCCAATTAATATCTTCCTTTTAAAATTTTATTGCTTATCATATTTTTTAATATCAAAAGATTTTAATTATTATTTAAGTTTGCTTACAATTCATTAAACTTCATTTCACAATTATAAATTATAATGGTACATTCACAAAAAATAAAACAGAAAACATTTAAAATAACTTAAAATTTTAAAATAAGAAAAAGCATAGCAAAGTGGTCTTCATTTGGATATTTGTTAACCAAAACACATACTCTATATACAAACATGGTCCATGATGAACAATTATTGCGACTTTATTACGCTTAAATATTTATCTCATAATGGTATATATTTATATTCTTGCAACTGAGACAAATAAAAATAAATAAATAATTAGGACAATAACTACAAGCTTCAATAATAAATGATACGCTCATTTAAGGCGCCCCGCTTGGTTAGTCCATCGCCCAACAGAGGAGGTGAATCCGGGATGTGCCTCTAGCGGTTCGGTACTTGTTAGGGTTATGGGTGAATAGCCCATAAGCCCGCATAAGCATTAGGTTTAGGTTTATATTTATCTAGATCATCTTTGTATTGTATGGACATAAGATTCATCAATAAAATAGTTTTATATTTTATCATGGTATCACAGCCTATCGATCTTTGAGGCCTAAATACAACTTCCGCTGCCCTGCCGGTGAGTTTTCTACTATGTGATACTCACCGGTAGGATTTAAAACTTTTTTTCTTATTTTGTTTCTCTATAATTTTTGTTAGTAGATCTGAATTTTATAAACTTGTTTTGGTTCAGATCTAGTTCTTCTTCTTTTTTTTTCTTTTTTTCTATCCAAAAAAAAAATCTTTGCGATAATCTTATATGTTCGAAAAAACTGGTGTTCCTCATAAACATTGTCTGGCGAGTCCTATACGCATTGTCTGGCGAGTCCTATACGCATTGTCTGGCGAGTCCGATACGCATTGTCTGGCGAGTCCGATACGCATTGTCTGGCGAGTCCGATACGCATTGTCTGGCGAGTCCGATACGCATTGTCTGGCGAGTCCGATACGCATTGTCTGGCGAGTCCGATACGCATTGTCTGGCGAGTCCTATACGCACCGACGGAGGAACCTATGCACCGACTGAGCGAATGGTGGTTGAAGCAGTTCACACAACCAATTGAAGATTATCGTATTGAAGGACGCACTTACATACTTATATATGATTTTTTAGAGTATTATTACTATTGTAATGTTTATTGCAAACTCATGGAAATTCTATAAAATTACCATGAGTTTGAGGGAGGGTGTTAGGGTTATGGGTGAATAGCCCATAAGCCCGCATAAGCATTAGGTTTAGGTTTATATTTATCTAGATCATCTTTGTATTGTATGGACATAAGATTCATCAATAAAATAGTTTTATATTTTATCAGTACTCCACCTTAAGAGTGCCCAGAGTAGGTTGGGTAACCACCCACAAGCAGATCCTCCCTTGAACAAATGCAGAGTTACTCATGCACCTGCCGTGGATCGAACCCACACACTTATGGAGAAGCATACTCTTATAGTGAAATCATTTACCATTTGAGCTATGTCCCGTGTCCAATAATAAGGTCATGATGAGTGGAAGAATAGAAGGTGAAGTCATGTGGTGTAGCGTGGTGTTATACTCTAAATAACTGCAATAATACATTGTGCATAATTATTAGGACAAAATAGTTGTCACCAAATAATGGTAAGACTTCTAGACATCTAATCATTGTTGTTGGATGATGTGGGAAAATGTTCGACGCAATTTGAGGTCGGTCAATATACTTTTCGAGGTTTTCGTTTTTCCTTATTTTTTTGAGTTATTCGAAATTTTATATTTCGTTTGATGGGAATTCAAAGTGACTTAGCTTGTTGAAGTGATTCATAATGTGACACTGATCCTATTCATGAATTTAGGATTAAAATTTAGGATGGTCTTTCAATTATTTACATTTATTTATAAAATTATACAAAAATTATATATTAAAATATAGTTATAGTTTGAATTATAATTCAAAAATAATATATTTGGTTATAGTAATAAGTAGGGGAAAATCATTACAAAAGCAAGAGGATTGATGTAAGAAAAATAAATTAGGGGGAAAATTTTTGGAAGACACCCTTAAATTATTACAATAGTATTAGCTATATATTAAAAAGCAATAATGATATTACTTATATATTAAAAAAGCAAATGAAGGGGACAACTTAAGGAAAATAAATTGTGGGGGGAAATTTTGAAAAAAAATCGTTGAACTACTATAATATTAGGTATATATTGAAAAAATAACAATAATATTATCAAAAATTGTATTGAAGATGTAAATTATAATTTATAATACTAGAAATATGATAATTTAAAATTCACTATAAAAAGTCAATTAAAAAAGAACAAATAAGATATTAGGAATCTCAGTTGTATATTGCACGCGATTTATATCTATAAATCTCACTAAACTAATACTCCACCGTTGTTACAAAATAAAAACAGATATGGAAGTTGTTGGTGGGATTCAAACCCAACCAAATATTATGAAACTTTAGAATCTCTACCATATAAGGTAGTTTTTTTTTTATTTGGGGTAGACGGGTGGTCACATCCCTTGGATCCGCCTCTAATTCTATTCATTGCCGGACCTAAGGCTAATATGGTGGTGAATTTTTATAAAAAGAAAATCGTTTATAAATGCTGTTGAATGAAACATAGGAATAAATTTGATAAAATGAAATATAACTCAAATGATAGTGGTGTTGGCTTAACTTGTTGATGTCCAAAGACTTGTGTAGTCTTTTCCTTCTACTTTTGTTTCCTCAATAGTTTGTTTTGTATGCTTTAATTTGGTCCCTTTTAATTTTTATTTTCAGACATTTCCCCATCTTCATAATTTAATAGATGAATACATATATTGGCTATAAATATATCTATTTGTATCATAAAATGTATTACTTTCATAGACTAATAGCATTGTAATTATTATTTCTAATTAAAAGTTAAAGAAAATAAAAATTTACCTTCTTTAAGTTGATTTTATTTTTCTTATTCAAAATCACCATACCCCTATTTCCTTTTCTCAATGCATTTTTCTATATCTTTTTAACTTTGTCCTCCTTTCCTAATTTTTATTTTTTGAACTTTTCTCTCCCCTAATCTAGATAATGAATATATACCTCCGTTAGACTATAAGTATATTTATTTGAGTTTTAAAATCTATTGTTTTTATAGACTAATATAGTAAAGAATGTAACTAATTTTTTTGTTGGAATTTAAAAAGGATTGAAATGGTTTTTCTTTACATTAATTCTTTAGTTTTTTTCAATAACCTCCCTTAATTTCTATTTTCAAACTATGCATCTCCTTCATTATTTAGATAATATCTTTTCGCTACTAATACTATAACTTATATAATTTATAAAAGAGAGAATGCTCTCTCCAACGAATTTCCCAAGGAAAAAGGAAATCGCCGAACATCTCCACATCCCACTGAAATGCGGTGGTCGACGGAGAAAATCACCTCCGTCTCGCTCTGATTTTGGAGGAATCTTCCTCCATTTAAGCATTATTCCACTTTTCGTTAACCAAAAAAGTTTCTTTATTAAAAAATTAGTCCACAAAGACAGAAATTGAAGGAAATTACGGATTTCCAAAACCTTAACCTCCCCAAAGTCAAAATTGTTGACTCATGTCGGTCAAAATTGGGCGATCTCCTCTCAGGGGATTTCACTAACCTTTCAGTCCTATTCGCTGCAGCCTCATCTCTCAAGATTCAACCAATTTGTTTGACAATCATTCCCAAGGTAATGTTTCCAAACTTTGTTTTTACAATGGATCGTTGAATTTTGGAGCAAGAAACTTCCTCTTGAGATGACGGAAATCTATCATATGGTTCCTATTGATGTTTCGACATGTACTAAACATAATGAAGTCGGTTCTACCTTCGTTGTTGGGACTACAATTTATTTCAAGAGAAAATGGGTAGACCTTGAATTCTCTAGATAATCTTGAATATCTTAGTTGCTCAAGTTGAAAAAACAAAAAATCATTGAATGGAATTTGGTTCCGTAAATAAGACTCAATCCCTTCAATCGATATGTGCTAGAAATATAGGTCCTCATCATTTAGAATCTGTTTATGATGAACGACACCCGAGGACCCTGCCTAAGCAATTCAAAGCTGATTTGTTTATCTTTTGCTCGCATGAAATGCCCCCTCCTACCTTAGTTCATCCTGTGGTGGTACTTAAAATTGGAAAAATATGAGCTTTGGTCGGGCCAGCTTGTCAGCCCCCAGAATTTGACCATTCTTTTTAGCCCATTTGTTCCAAGGGATACCGGGAAGGCTATCTCGGATCTGTTACAAATTCTTGAGGTAGCCTCACATGGTAATTACCTGGGCCTCCCATCCACCATAGGCCTCTCCAAGAAGGAGACATTCACCTTCATTCTGGAGAAGGTAAAGCCCAAGGTGGAAAACTGGAAACCCAGGCTCTTATCTATGGCGGGGAGGGAGATTTTTATTACATGAGTTTTACAAGCCGTGCCAGTTTATGCTATTAGCTGTTTCAGGCTGCCTATACAATTGTGCACTGAAATCAGCTCGGTACTATCAAACTACTGGTGGGGTACGGATACAAATAATAAACAGAAAATACATTGGCTGTCCTCGGATACATTGTGTAAAAGAAAAGAAGATGGGGGCCTTGGATTCCGAGACTTGGGATGTTTTAATCAAGCACTTTTGTGCAAACAGGTGTGGCGACTGGTATCATGTCCGGACTCTCTGCTGGCACGAGTCTTCAAGGAAAAGTATCACCCTCAGTCAACTTTGTGGGACGCATCATTGGGTCCTTCTCCGAGTTACTTATGGCGGAGTCTCTTATCAGTTCGGGACCTCGCATACAAGGGCATCAATTGGGAGTTAGCAAATGGATCAAATATCTCAGTATAGCATCATAGATGGGGTTACACACACACACACACACTCAAATCAAGTAATTACTCCCCCTAATCCAGATTACCCGCATTTAACAGTGTCAGATCTCATTGATGATGAAATTGGAGTATGGAAAACAGATCGCATAAATGCTCTTTTTTATCTTATCGATGTGGATAATATTCTACAGATGCCTCTAAATCAACTAGATGGTCAAGATATACCAAAATGGAGGTTTGAAAAACATGGTAAGTTCACAGTAAAATCGGCCTACAACTTTATTACTGATCAAAAAGCCGAACATATATCAAGACCATCTATGAGCACTCAACAAGACAGTATATTCAAACAGGTCGGGGCTCTTAAGCTTCCTCCGAAATTAAAACATTTAGTTTGTAGGGCATGTCATAATAGACTTCCCACAAAAACGAATCTATTACAGAGGAAAGCTAAAATCGACCCTCAGTGCTTATTTTACAAAAATCATATAGAGGATGACATGCATGTGTTTATTCATTGCATATTTTCTCAAGAAATCAGATCTATTCTCAAAATCGAAGTTATACATCACAATATACAAGATTTCGAAGAACTTCTTCAATTTATGAAGCATAGATTAATATTACCTTCAGATAAGCTCCATCAATGGATTGTGTGCATGTGGGATTTATGGCATCAACGGAACAACATTCTTTGGGAACAGGGTGTTAGAACACCGGAAGAGGTGGTGCGATACAGTGGCATGTTTTTGGACATGGAGAAATCGGCGAACTCCAGTCTTTTGAGCTCCAAACCACCAAGGATAGGCTCCGATAATTAAACCTTCATGAAGAAGAGAATTCCCTCAGAATCTGACGGATTCATCACAGGGGTCTCCAGCTTCTTAAGGTGTGTTTTTGGATTAGTGAAGAGTTTTACAGAGTGGTGTTATGACCGTTGGATCTCCACCTGAGGCGGAGTTTCCAGAAATAAAGAGGCAGATGAGTAAATGAAGCATTAGGTTGGATGAAGTTGCTTTTATGATGGTTAAGTAGGGCACGATTTTGAGATGGGCCATCTGACTTCTCCCATCCCGGCCTTGGTCCTTTTATAAGATGGTCTGGATGAGTGACCCACTAGGGTATTATTTTATTATACCTTGTTATTGTAATGTCCTAGCCTGGAATTTTTGTATTGGTTCTTTGATCATTTACAAAAAAATTGGAGAATTGTTTGTTGAGCTTCTTATATTTTTCCTCTGTTCTCTTCATGGTATAGTGAATGCCAGAAAAGAGGTTCGCTTGGCTATTTATATTGGTTTCAAGGATTTTGATTCTGGTATTTCGTTAAGTGGTTTTAAGGGTCGAAGGTGTGATTATGAACATTTGATTTTGAGTGAGATGTATGTTGTCATTCAACCTTTGGTTCTACTTCGCCCTTGCACTCAAAAAGTTGTTGAAGAATCTGTGTTGATTATTGGTACAGTCTATCTACGTCCTAAAGATTTCTTATTTGCTTCATCTTCTAGGTTGGTTGGGTTTAAACTAACGTGTATCGTAGTATGATATTTCAAGTGATTTGAAGACGATTATATGTTAGGGCTTACCACTGTTGACAAGGGCACAGTTGTTGATCATGATCTCTACAATTATAGAAGAAATTGTGTTGCTTGTGTAGTTGCTGGGAGTCATGGGTATTGGATTCTGGTTGATTGCCTGGTTTTTTCTTTTGCATACTAGTTTCACCAGTTTGGCAGGCAAGTGTCTTCTCTCGGACATAGAGAATGTTGAGGGCAAAATGGCAAATCATAGGTTTGACTTCCAGAAGATGATCAATCCGAGGGCTAGAACTTTTAATGCAGTTAACGAGGGATTGAATCAGATTGTGCTTTATCTCGACAGTTTCGATAGGGACAGTACTATGCAGTTGGACAACAATGTCAAATCACTGAAACAAGCTTGGGATTGTTGTGACAATATCATTGAGATGCTGATTCGGCCTAACAGAAATAAATTTATGGTGAGGAATGTTGAAGATTTAAACAAGATGGAGCATCAATATAATCTATTCAACAACTTCAGTAACCTTCATACTTTTCAGGCTAATGAACTTTTTAACCATGTCGATGAATATGCTTGTGTTATATCATCTTAATTGTTTGATTAGATTATCGGTGGTAGTTGTTGGTCTTAGTAGAATCTCTACGAAGACCTTTGTGTACCGTTAATCAATGATCGACACCCTAAAAAAATGTTGGATTTTCCTTTACACCGACCACGAGATTTTTATTCTAGTCTATTCATGTCATTTAAGGTTATTCATTCGGTTTTTTCCTCTGTTTGTCGAGTACCACAATAATTTTCTTATGCAATTAAACAATGCTTATGCACAAGCTGTCATCACTCATGAGTTAACATTTCTTGTTAGCATTTTGAGGAGTATTTGGGTCAGGAGAGAGCTTCAGGCATATAAAGATGCAAACTTCATATGTTTTTATTGTCTATCTTTATTTTATGTTATGTTTAATGTTTATTTCAGTATTCTCCATCCATTGGAGTTCTTATTGCCATAATAAAATCCGTACAACTTTAAATGTTTGTATTATTTGATTACCATCTATCAATAAAAAGATAATATCTTCTTTAATTGTTATGATGCTTTGTAGTTATGATTAAAAGTTAGGTATTAATAGTGCTTGGACAAATTAATAATTGAGGTTAAAGTTTCGTCAACATGAATGAAATATTATGTTTATTTTTAAGTCATTAAAATCGAATATAATGACACGATTTTCGATCTTTTCTTTCATTTTTTTTGTTTAAGACCACCCACACCAAAGGATCTTGTTGGGGTTAAAGTGGGGGTTATTCAAGTTCAATCAAAAGCAACAAAGTTTAAAGAAAATGGGGTTAAAGTCAAGGTTAATCTTTTGATACCCAAAATTTGGGTTTAATGTGGGCCCCACGCTGAAAAGTAGCCAATGGGGAGTTGGCACGCAGCCCCATACATTTCACTTTCTTTTTTTCTTTTCCCTTATTTACAAAAAGTATTATTTGACCAATAAATCATTAAAATAAAAATATAAAAAATATATCAATATTTTTTATTTTTCGAGATCTATAAAGAGAGCCTAGGTTTGTTTCATTTGGACACAAAGAAAAAACCAAGTCTTTTTACACCTTTTTTTCCCCAATCCTTTGATTTACCGAGTGATTATTAATTTTTATTGTAATGAATTAATTAATTACAAAAAAATTAAATAGTATTTATTATATTATAAAAATTAATTAATATAAAGATTATAATTTTAATAATAACATATGTATAAATATTGAGATAAGTAAATATATGGTGGAGTATATGATAAAGTGATGTGTAAGTGAGAGAAAGTGAATACAATCCTGAATAAAACTCTGCTGTGAAAACTGAGTTTAATTGAGGGTGTAAGTGAGTTTAAAGCTGACGTGGCACTGAATAAAGTGAATTTAATTGAATCTTTGTTGTGGATGGTCTAAGAAATTGCACCACCTGAATCATATTTATGGGCCTGGCTATGATCCTATCGCAATGAATGATCTTGTTCGTACCTGGTTAGCCATGAAGTAGATCCACAAGTACATAGATTACTACTCCCTTCATCTTTTTAGTTATCATTTTAGCCTAAATTATTTGTGTTTTTAAATTGTCACTTTAGCATATTTATTATAATTTCATTTTCAATGTATTTTTTGTTTACTTTTTATATTAAAGTTAATAATCATCCAATGTTATGATGACAATCAATTGTTATTTTATATTTTCAATGCTCTTTTTAAATTTTAACTAATTTTATTTCTACTTAATCTATGTGTAAATGAGCAGAACGACAAAAAATTAGAAAATTAGAGGAATTTAATTGAAAAATACAAGTCCTACAAGAGACAGTTTGTGTGCCAAGATGATAAAGAGATTGTACAGTGTTGTTCATATTTGGAAGCATTAATTATATTCACTTGTTAACAAATTAGATGCTCTGGATGTTATGATGAACTAGTGCAGTAGTACTTGTGTAGTGTTCTTTTTATAGCTGACATATGTTATGCAAAATATAGTGCAGACAGTGGTCCTAATAATATAATCTAAAATCCCAAACAAGGAAATTACTTTTTTTACGATAGTTTACGGAATTGAAAGTACTTTTTTGCTAAACAATCAAATATTTGAAACGGTAAGAAGTATTACATTACTGACATACTAGTTAATGGAACTAAGAACTGGTAAGGTTGATTACACCATTTAGTTAATCGAAGACCTTCTGGTCACAAGCAAGAGCTTTTTTTCACTAGGCTATTCGATTAACTCACCATTTAGTTCATCTTTATGGCTTACTTTTTATAAAAATTAATTTCATCTGATTACAATTATCAATAAAAGTTAGCTAAAATTCATCTACCCCTGAACTTTGGCCATTTGGTCTCACCCTGAATATTGATAATCAATTAGTTTGTCCCCGAACTACCCAAACTAGTCAATTTGAGAATTTTAGCCTTAAAATGAAGGGCAAACTAGGAATTTTAACATTTAAATAAGCACTACGGGTCAATTTATAATATACAAAGTACATTGGGACCATACATGCGGACCCCACAACCCCGTCAAATTGAAGCAGCAGTGGTTAGGTGTGGGGTACGGGAAACAACGAAAATTCGAGCAGGGGAGTTGGGGTGGGGAGATCGAGCATGGGAGTTGGGGTGGGGAGATCGAGATAAGGGAGTTGGGGTGGGGAGATCGAGACAAGGGGTGGGGTGGGGGGAGATCGACCAGGGGTGTTCGGGGGGGGGGGGGAGGAGATCGACCAAGGGGTTGGGAGGGAGATCGAGATCGTGAGGGAGGGGGGAGGTGGTAATGACGGTGAATATAGAGGGGGGGAGGGGGTTGCCGGAGAAGGCGACTGGGGACGATGCGGGGGAGGGGAGAGGGGGCTGCCGAAGTGGGGGGTTGGGGACGAGTACGCCTATTTTTTATTTATTAATGTTATTTTTTTAAAAAAGTGCCCTAATATATTTTATTTATTAAAATTGACCCCAAAAGCTTATTACATGTTTAATTCCTATTTTGCCCTTCATTAAAATTTAAAATCTATCAATTTTGAAGGCGAAAATCCTTAAATTGACTAGTTTGGATAGTTTAGGGAGCAAACTGACCGATTCTCAATATTCAGGAGGCGAATTGACCGAACGGCAAAAGTTCATGGAACCAGAAGAATTTTAGCCATGAAAATTTGACCCAAGCTTCCAATTAGGAGGTTGTTGGTTTAATTTTTGTTGGAGTATGTTTTTCTTATATGTTCATTCTGATTGCTTTTAGTTATTAATTTTTGTATTCATTATTTATATTATTATTATATTCCGTACCTCATCGCTAATTTATATAAACAATATTATTTATTATGACTGTATATTCAATTAATAAATAAATGATATACAGAAGTAGTGGAATAATTCAAAGAACACTTTTAAACCTACATCAATCTAATCAAAACCAATATCAATTCTTAAATCCAATCATGCTATTAATAAATTAAATCAATTATCATTTTGTATTTATCATCACCGATAATTTTACTTCTCAAATTTGGCGTAGATTATTTACCATAATTTCAGAGACCATAGATTGGAAGATAATAAAGTCAACTATGATGAGGAACAGTTTTAACCTAATATGAATATTTCAATACGGGTACAAGTACTATAAAAAAGTACTTATTAGAATGAGCACAACGTAATGATTACTAATTAGACTTTAAATAAATCCAAAACAAAACAATTTGCAATATGATATTGATAAAAAAGAAGAATAAAGCAATGAAGATTGAAAAGTTTGGTATAGGAATTATCACTGTAACGTCCCGCCCTTGAATACTTGGTCGGAACGTTATTTGATTTGATGAACTGACCTCACAAATCATCACGGATCTCTCCAGCACGTTTTGTCCTCACTCACGTGGGACACTTCCCAGTGGGTCACCCATCCTAGAATTACCCCAGGTCAAGCACGCTTAACTTTGGAGTTCTTCTGAGTTGGGCTACCGAAAAGAAGATGCATCTTGATGGTATGAGTGGTACCAATCAAATCATATCAAATCTATCACATCGCCCACTTTGGACCGAGTATTACAATCACAACACCAAAAGCAATGAAAATTGGAGAATTATGCTTCAACAAGGACACAAAGAGAATTATATGATTTTTTGGTTATCAGTTAGTGTGAATTGCTTTTTAAACTTAAAGGATATTATAATTTATACTTTTAATTTAGTTTCACGTAATTTTCTTTCGTGTAGTAGTCGTGAATGCTATAAATACGTTTATTTCGCTTAATATCATGAATTTTCTATCAAAATAAGTATAAAATATTAACATATATACTTAAGTAAGAAATCGTGACACTAACGACCTCTACGCATCCTTGATGTGGAGTATATGAAGGAGGAGGTAAATGACACCATGTGTCTTCACTGATTAGGGGACTAGAGCTTGCTTCTTTTTTTTTAATATAAAAAACCCACCTACCGCCCCCTTACAACGAGAATCGAACTCAGGTGCTCTAAGTCATTGGAAGACCTCCTAACCACTAGATCATTCGATGTTCTCTAGAGCTTGCTTGCTAACCACTACGAAACACAAGGTCCGCTCTCAATAGAAATCGAACACGGGTTGCGTCAAGAAATGAGACTGTTGATACTTTGCACTCTAATTCTTTATCAGTTGAGCTATTCCTCGAAACGGACATACACTTAATTTTATAAGAGTTGGTAAACTATACTTAGATTAAGCAACAAGGCTGCAGTTTCCTTTCTTAAAAATAAATTCAAAGCAATAATATAAAATGGATAATTCAAAGCAATAATATAGAAAGGAATATCAATCTGTAAAGATATGAGAAATTACTTTTGTATCAATTATTATCACAAAAAAACAAATTACAAAAGCCAGTATAGATCTGACACCTCTTTTTAATTGGATTATTACGTAGCTCCTTAAAGAATTTAGAAAACTAAATTAGTACTCCATATTATTCATTTTCTCATAAGTTTTAAGCACATTAAAATTATCTTCATTTACAATTACTAGCATATAATTACATGCATTGGATATGGAGACTATGATTGAATATAATTCAAGTTAAAAATTGCTCATTGTCTATATATTTATTATTTTAATGATTATTGTATTTATATTGTTATATTTGAAATAATACACTATGCTAACTTGTTAGATTTTGTTATTGTCATGTCTACTAAAAAATATAACTATCAAATCTTCTAATAAATTTATCACAAAATAGTACTACATTCATGATAGAAAATTATATAAACCGAATTCATGCTGATATCAATCTTATATTTTTTGAATGATTATATAAAAAATAATTTGTTATCAATGTTCGACACAAACTTCCAAAACGTCAATTAAATTATTGGAACGGAAGGAGTAATAGATAGTTGAACAAATACTCTATTGCTGAATATATTTTTTTTAAAAGTTTGAATTAATATTATATGGCATAATAATAACTTTAAAATCATAGATTTCATACACATTGAAGAGATATCGTAATTCTTTATATAGTGCATAAAATTTATTCTTCTTTTTTTATCATGTAACTTGGTAGTTGTTAGACAATAATGTTCTATAATAAAATTAAAATCTTATAGTAAATCAATTTAGAAAATGTTTTATATTTATTATAATTACTTTATAATTTAAATTGTGTTGGCCTTACTTGTTGTGTTTGTTTACTGTTCACATATTGTAATATTATTTATATATACTATATTTAGACATTTATATTTGGATTAAAGTTAAGATTAACTGAGTAAACAATATAACTCATACTAAAACAATGCTTAAGTATTATATACATATACTAATATTAATTTCTCACATAATAATGTATTATCTTGGATAGTAGAATACTTAAGTAACTGTGAATTACTATTCAATTATACATGTTATTGTAACTTGTTATATGCAAATAATTTATTTGTCATTCATAACTTGTCTAATTTTCTCTTATTGAAAACAATTAATGTTATTTTTGTGAATAATAATCAAATAAATATCATTGGATAACCAATGAAAGTTATTTCTTAGTTCTCACATAATGCATACTAAATATTATTGTACAAACATTTGTTCAGCATTAATTTCTTCCTTTTTTTTTGGTATTATTTACATATAATTTAATTAGCTAATTTTAGTAACTACAAAAGTATAACTAAATAGTTATTATCTATCATATAACGAATTGTACTTAGAACCCAACATTTTAACAGTTAGGTTTTATTAATCTATGGACAATTACTACAATAAACACCAATATTTAATCCCTATAATCACTCAACAAAATCACTATAATAACCATCAATATCTAATGGTCCAAATTTAAAGTTAGGTTTTTCTAACCTCATTAAATTAGGTTCTAAGAAAAAATTCATTTTAAAGGGTACTAATTGATCACTCATCTTTAAAATTTTGTCTCAGTTGGTCTATCGATCATTTTTCCTCCTAATCAATGCTTGTGATGACCGTTAGTAAGGAATTTTTTCGTCTTTTCATGTCGAAATTAAGGGTTATTTTGGGTCTATTTTTAATTTTTAAAAAGTGAAGTATCAACTGATACCATTTAAAAATAAGTGATCAACTTGTGATATTGAGGAAAATATATAACACGTATCTATATGTAAATTGACCGGCTTACCCGTATCCCTATTTAAAAATAAGTGATCAACTGATACCTTTTTTAATTTTCTCTTTGTAACCCCGGAATCGAAACTCCAAAGTTAGCTAGATTTCAGGAGAGTGTTGAGGTCCACTTCCTTGATTAATTAATTAGAAAATTAAAGCAATAAAAACAAATGCACTATCTTCTCACTTCACTCTTTCTAGTTTCTAAGCACAATTTTCAAGAATCTCATAACCATTTCCAACGGTATTCTTCGATTTCTTCCAAAAAAGATTCAATCTTTGCCCACCCATCTGGGTTTCTTCTAGCTTCCACTCCTTCCCTCAAGATTTTACATTTTTCTGTAAGATTTTTAGTTTGTTTTTTTGAAGATTGTAGCTTGTTTTTTGAAGTTTGTAGTTTTTTTTTGAGATTTTAGCTTGCTTTTTGAAGATTGTAGCTTGTTAGCTTCTTTTTTGAAGATTTTAGCTTGTTTTTTGTGTTTTTGAAGTTGTTATTGAAGAATCTAGAGAGTGGAAATGAGCAGTTCATGCTTCAAGATCATCTCTTGTGGCAAGAATGATTCTTTTGACAATGAGGAAGATCATAATGAGCCTTCTCCTCAGGTATATATATATATATATATATTGGTTATTTATGGTGTTAGTTTTGAGTTAATGAAATATATTTTGTTGACTTTTTGTGAAATGGGATTTGATAAATTTGATCATATGTGGGTATGTTTTGATTTTGAATATTGAATCTGGTATAGTTTGATTAGATTTGAAATGGGCATTTGATCTATGATGTGATAGTTTGTTGACTTTTTAGTGTGATCTCTGGTTGTATACATTGTCGATTTGCTTGAAGGCGTGAGCTTTAGTTGTAGATGCTCAACTCATAGCTGAATTATTTATTTTTTAAAATCATTTTTGTAATGTGTATATGAGAATACAAGATCTTAATATAGAATATGCTTTTTTAAAGATCTATGGATGGTACTCATTTTGATTTTTACAATTCGTGATTTCGATGCCTTAAATTGGAAATGTCATATTCCCTATAGCCAAACACACTTAGTGGGATAAGGCTTGGTTTGGATATATGATTGCAAGCTTGAAATGGGTATAGACATGTTTCTGAAAGGTGGATAGGTTTGGCTGTTGTGTGAAGATAATGTGGTCCTGTTTGGAATCTTGAGTTATACATTTAGTGTTGTTGGGCATCCAACTATTCCTAGTTTTGATATAGTTGGTTATTGGACATTGTTTGGTTGGCAAATTTAAAAGTTAAACCTTGAAACTTCTATACTATAACTAGGAATGACGCTTATGAGAACACTACTCATTTAATCTAGCTTGTATGTTTTTGAAGTTCGATATGAATTATTGGGTAGATCCAAATGAAAAATGGTTAAATGTGTATCTTGTTGTGCAAAGGTTCTTACTTTTGATGTTTAAATCGTGAATGAGACTCGTGGAGTTACATCAAAGACTGAGGTTGCATTGTGTAATACCAATGGTAGCACTTTCTTTGTCTATATAACCTTTCAGTTATTCCACTTTTGCATCCTTGTTTCATAGATTTCCAGCTTAGACATTCAGTCTTTGAGCATAGTAACCTGCATCTTTTTATTTTAATAGTCTCGTTTCTGGATAAGCCACAATACCTGAGTTTTTTTCTGTTAGTTTTCTTTTGTCTGTATATGTTACTGTTAGTTGACTAATCATAGAGATGCTTGAGACATAGGTTAGATGATGGATTAGATTGGGGTGATATCTTAAGATCTCTTGTCTTTCTTGATTGTTCTCCATAGGGAAAGGATAAACGTGGGTGGAGTTTTCGGAAGAGATCTGCAAGGCATCGAGTATTGAGCAACACTGTCATCTCAGAAACACCATCATCTGGGAACAAAGCCACCAATGTTTCTGCTGCACTTGACTTTCAGCATCAACCAGTCTCTGATGTTCCTGAGAAAGTTCCTGCAGTTGTACTAACAGAAGATAAATCTAAATTGTCTATGCCGGTGAGTTCCAAATTGTCCGAGACTATAGCTGCCAATGCAGATCAACCTAATGCTGATGCCAAGCTAGATGACCCCAATATGAAGGCCGATGAGGCCAATGCCAACCCAGATGAACGTGAAGCCAAACCACATGAACCTGATGCTGATTGTAACCTAGACGAATCAGTTGCAGTCGTAATCCAGTCTGCTGTCAGGGCATATCTAGTACGTCTTTATGTCCACACGCATCTGAAAATTAATTTACAGGCAAGAATGTCTTCTCATCTAATTTGGTTTCCAATCTGCTGGCAGGCACAAAAGGTGTTGTTGAAAAATAAGAACATAATTAAGTTGCAAGCTGCAGTACGTGGCCACCTGGAACGAAGGCATGCTGTGGGAGCTCTACGTTGTGTGCAAGCCATTATTAAAATGCAAATCCTAGTCCGAGAACGTCGTGCTCGCATGCTGCTAGAAGAATCTACTGCAGTAAAAGGCCACTGGAAGGTTAGAATTCTGACACCATTGGTAAAGTTACTATTGTTAAACAATGTTACTTGGACTTGTTCAACCTTACTTGACAAAATTGCCCAATCATTCTAATTTGGTTGCTATGTTGTGATGACGCACCTGTGATAAAGTTTTTACTCACTATTTAACTTGAATAATATTTTTTATAAAGGACAGGGAAGAAGGGGGGATATTAAATATATCATATATGCTACTATGGCTAATTGGAGATCTCAAGCTACACGTAGATGGAATCTTCCAAAGAGCAGATAATTTATATTTGACTTCAGATCTGTTTCTACCACTTGAAGAGGATTTTTATGCATAAGATGTCCCTCTAACTTCATCTTCTGTACACCCAATAGTAAATACGGAACTTGAAGCACTTGATTACTCGAGTGATTTTATTGATGTGAATAAGGATATCAAAAAGTAATGATTTGGGAGTTGACAATGGTATCATTTTGACTACAAGTGATTCACATTTACCTTTATTACTTCAACTATCATTAGAAAGCTTCTTCCACAATTCAATTCCAAATCACTAACGTTATTGATGGGTGTATATTCAACTATTCATTGCCTTCTACCTTCAAACTGTTTAAGTAATGTTCTGTCCACTAGTTCGATGTCAGGATGAGGTGATGGATATAATTCCCATCCTAACCTGTCAATTGTGTCTATGATCTCGTAGATGAGGTTAAAGCCATGCAGGGCGTCCATGACGCACTATAATTGTGACTGAGAGCCTGCAAATGTTCTTGGGTGGAATATGGTTTAGTTATTGATCAGTGTTCCGCATCTAAGAAACATTTTATATACGAGGCTTTTCTGCATCTGAGTTTTCTTATTTGCTGTAGGGGAAAGAAAATGCACCACATGTTACATACACTTCCATTGAGAAGCTTCTCAGCAATAGATTTGCTCAACAGGTAAATAATTTGACCACTCGATCCATTTAGTACTATCTTCATTAAACCATTTGACCAAATTAGTTCTATAACAATGTAATATGTCGATGCCAGAATTTTCATGATCACCAATGCTTACCAGCTTGAAATAGCACGTATGGTATCACTCCATTCATTTCTATATGGAGTTCGACTTGTTCTCAATTCTTGAGAAGAATTTAAATATATTTCCTCATTTTCATTTTAATTGACGTTTTCATTTTTCGAGTCGAAGCTTTGCTCATTGGTTACTTTCTATTGCATATACCAAAAAAACTAAAATTGGACAGCATTCAAGTTGTTTATGAAATTATTTTCATTATATTATTTCCTTGTACTTTCTCATAATATAATTAAATAAGTCATTCAGGGTCAAGGTTTCATGTCGAAACTTCAATTTAAAATAATTGGAGGGAGTATCTCACAATCGATTAATTTTCATAATTTAGTTAAAAAGTTATTCAATATCAAAGTTTTACCTTAAAATCGAGAACATTAATGTTTAAAAGAGTTGAAGGGAGTCAATATATGAATTGGAGGGATTAAATTAACATTACCAAACCTTTAATAGTGTCACCTATTTATGAATTTCAGCTTATGGATACAACACCAAGAACGAAAGCTATGAATATCAAATGTGATCCCTTAAAATCAGACTCAGCCTGGAAATGGTTGGAGAGATGGGTGGCAGTTTCACCAAGTGAGAACCAACCACCATTAGGTACAGATGCAGAGCATGAGAAAGACAAAGAGCAGACTCCTACACAAGAAAGTGCATCACTTATTCAAGATAAGGAAGAGATTGGTATCGTCGGCACAGAAGACACTGTTGTTCTAAATGACCAGAAAGAGGATAAACACACTGTCATTCAAGAACAAACATCTGTCCTAGATGATGAGAAAGAGTTCGGGGATTTTGCCATCCAAGAAAAAGTGGTAGTTCCATCAGAAAGTAATTGCAA
Organism: Echium plantagineum; assembly: GCA_003412495.2. Taxonomy (NCBI): domain Eukaryota; kingdom Viridiplantae; phylum Streptophyta; class Magnoliopsida; order Boraginales; family Boraginaceae; genus Echium; species Echium plantagineum. Next base: position 2,271,748 of record CM016567.1, on the reverse strand, counting down.
GCCGGAGTTCAGTCCTAATTCAGAAGTAACTGAAAGTGATTCCAAGTTGATAATGCATGATGAAAACAGGTTAGGGATTGAAGCACACGCCGCTACCTCAACATTGAGTAATAGTGTGAATACGAAGTCAGTGCAGAGCAACTCGTTATCTGACAAGAATGAAGAATTAGAATTGCCTAGTACAGGACAGCTCAATGTCGATGCTGAAACTGGAACAAGAAGTGGGCAGACTTTTGAGTCTGAAGAAAGAAGTGCCCGTGAAAATTCAGAAACTCAAGAAGAGAAACTTATTTCTGGATCTAGGAAAACTATAAATCCTAACTTCATTGCTGCCCAGTCGAAGTTTCAAGAATTAAGCTCAGTTTCCAATTTAACTAAATCAATGAGTTCAACCAGTCAGACTGCTGAAGGTGAGACTTATGTCGATGCTGAATCGAAGTTTAAAGAATTAAGCTCTATTGCCAGTTTAACTAAATCAATGAGTTCTACCAGTCAGACAGCAGAAGATGGGGCTTATTTAGATGCTCTATCGTCCTTCAACGATCGAGCTTCAAGGAAGGAATCTGTACCTGTTGAGGGTCTTACATCCAGTAGTTCAAAAATACAGTTGGGTAAGTCTGATACTTCAGAACTGCAGCTTGATTCTGATGCCTCGAAGATTCAGCTTGGTGGCTCAGAATGTGGGACTGAACTTTCTATTACTTCTACCTTGGATTCTCCAGAGAGATCTGATGTTGGACCCAGTGAATTTGAGCTTGGAGGCAAAGTGTTGGAGGATATGAATGGAAACCCTCAAAGCAAAGACAGCTTGGCAATGGAAGCTAAGGGTGAGCCTACCAATATAAATGCTCGCATATCTGAGTCTGATGCAGTTCAGCCTGAAAGACATGCCAGTTTGATGGACGAAGATGACCATGCTGCTTCATCAGTTACTGTTGAAGTTCCCAAAGTAGAACAGAAGCCCGAAACAGATGTTTCCGAGTGTCAGTTAGAGATGGAACCTGAAAAGGCAAACTTTATAAGCAAGCCATCCCCTGAAGCATCTCCAATGACCCATATAACTGCCTCGGAACCCCAAGGTACACCCTCAAGTGAGATTTCTGTGAAACCTAAGAGGACTAAGGGTGAGAAGAGCACTCCAAACCACAAAATCAGGTCATCCTCTGCTGGTAAAACATCTCCTTCAAACGCGAGTCATGGTTCTGGAAGATCTGGTGCTGAACAATCACACAAGGATCATAAGAGTGTGAAACGACGGAACTCTTTTGGTTCACCAAAACCTGATCATGTTGATCAGGAACCAAGAGACAGTAGCAGCAGCAATCCTCTCCCAAGCTACATGCAACCAACACAATCTGCAAAAGCGAAAGCTCTATTGAATAGCTCCCCTAGGTCCAGCCCTGATGTGCTCGACAAAGATGTGTCTATTAAGAAGAGACATTCATTACCTGGGGCAAATGGAAGCCAAGGATCACCTCAAATTCAGCGCACTTCATCTGAGGTGCCACATACAGTGAAAGGAAACGAATCCCAGTCCCAGCAAGGTATTCCCAGATCTGCCTCTGTTATTGTTCGATGACATCCTTCATCATTATCTATAGTTATCTTGAACGATTATTTAAATAAAAATATATATTATGAAACACCAGCATAACCCATATATACCTCATATGGCTTCTGCGCAGACGTAAATGTTGCGGCATCAACAAATTTCGCTCGATTATTACATTTTACGATTTTGAGTATTGACCATAAATATGACATCAATAGCTAGTTGGATACTATGATCGAGTTGTATGATTTAACTCCTTTTCGAATGCTCATTATCATATTCTTCTATGTAGTATCGAAATCTGGGGGGTTTAGTTGTGACATACTGACGTGTCTAGCTTTTGTCGTTAGGAAAGTACTACCATCAATAAGTTCATTTGTCCGTCCATCTGTCTTCTTAAAGAGAAAACTGCACTCCTTTTGATCCTTGTAAAATACACGGTCTTAATGCTACGTAGAACATAATACTTGCATCAGTTGAGCTAATTTTTAGTTATGGAGGGCACATGCTTAATCCTGTAGGTCTTTTACTATCTTCACGTTAGTCTTCCTTGATGCTGACTTTGTGTTTAGAATGAGTGATAGTTCTTTTGTTGATCATGTTCGATATCTTCATAATATTAGTAGCTGTTCCTGTTTTCGAACCATCATATTGACTGCTTTAACCTGTTTTGTTTCAGATAAGAAGTGGCGGAGGTGAGCAGGAAGAAGAAAATTTATTTCAAGTCCTACAATGTTGTGTCTTTGACGTAGACCTCGATTTATTATCTGTCAGGTTGAGTTTGATTTCATTTTTAACAGTATACAGAATTTCCTCGTCTAACCGAGTTTTCTTCGGTCAGATTTACGAATTTAGTTCTAAGTGCGTGTATATTTATACAGTTTTCGTGATTGGTATGGTTCTGATGTCTCTTTTTTCCTTTCTTCTTGGTCTTCCCATCCTCAACCCCTCCAATATTTGGTGTTCATTGCAGAGTTTTGATGTGTGCTTGTTTATCGATGAACCTTGAGACTTGAGAGTATTCCTGTTGATTATCTTCCATTTTCTTAAGCAATTGATCTTTTTAGCGTTGTCTCATAACCATGGCTTAAAGTTTCTTTTCGAACGTAATTTCAAAATTATAAAATTAAGAAAGGTTTGGAAATATTATAGAAACATTTAAGAAACGTTGTAAAGACTTAAAAAAAACCAACTTAAGTTATATATGAAAAATATTAACAAACATTAAATATTGTAAATATATAGGCTTTTTAGCTGGTTGCCCCATGAACTTTGAAGTTCTTTTCTATCTGCCCTCTATACTATTTATTATGTCTATATGCCTCTTGAGATCAGCTTTCACCACTTTTCCGAATTTTTTACTTGTCAAATTGATGAAAAAGCAAAATGAGCATTGTGCCCTTTCAGAAATAGAAACGCCTAACAAATGAATGTCCTACATTAACTGATTAATTTCTAAATTAGAATCAATTAACCAAAAGCTCTTCACTTTCCAGTAGAAGCAAAACCCGCCAAAACACGAACCCATCTTCTTCGTTGATCTCGTTCATAGATGGCCTCCTCAACGAATAAAAGCTCGAAAAGAATGGAAAGAATTGACCCGATGCTGAATTTCGAAGAATCTGCTCCAAGAAGACGAAGTACCCAAATTTTGAAGAGAAGAGGGGGAGCCTAAATATTGGGGATAAATTGGGGATAAACCATGTTACATGGATGAGGCATACAATGAGGTGGATGGGTATGAACCATGTTTCATTGATGAGGAGGAAACCATTGAGGACATGGGACCTGTTGCGACTGAGGTTCGTCCACATGAAGATGAAATTTTCCAAGATTATGATGAGTTACATGAACTGAGTGAAGAAGAAGAATACGGAGAGTAGGCTGATTCGAGTGCGAGGAAAAATAAGCGCATTGTTGGGTTGCAATATAACAGTCGAGTACACTTAAGATATCCTGTTTTTGAGCCAAATATGTTGTTTCGCAATGTAAAAGGTCCGAGATCCACATCAAGAAGTTGATACGTGAGATTGCTTATCCTTAAATTTGTTAAGAATAACAAAAACAAAATTCGTGTGAAGTGTCTACGAGAAGGTTGTGAGTTTTTTGTCTACTGTTCAGAAATTGGCAACACGACCGACTTAACCATTAAGACCATGAATGAAGATCATAACTATGGGAATTCCATCAAAATTCCTACTCTTTCAGTGAAGTGGTTAGCGAAGAGGTACATCAACAAAGTTCGGCAGAACCCGAGTATACACTTGAAGCATTTCATGTTCGATATTTTCCAAGATATCGAGTTGGAAATCAGCTTATGCACCGCCTGGAGGGCCATAAAGGCTGCTGGGAATCTAATGTATAACAACGAGAACCAGCAATTTGCCCGGTTATGGAGTTATGCGAAAGAGCTTCTTGATATCATGCCCGACTCAACTGTCATCACCAAACTTCCATGAGCAAAAGTTTGAGAGGATTTATGTGTGTCCTGCACCACTGAAGAGAGGTTTCTTGCTAGCCTGTAGACGATTTGTCACTCTTGATGGGTGCTTCTTGAAAGGAGCATTCAATGGCCAAATTTTTGCAGCCGTGGGGCTCGATAGCGACAAATGCATCTACTAGATTGCATGGGTTGTGGTTGAGGGAGAGAACACCGATTCATGGACGTGGTTTGTGAAATTGTTGGGGGAGGATCTTGAAATGGACAAAGAACTAGACCCGTGGGTGATAATAATTGACCAACAAAAGATATGCCCCCTAAACGTGTATTTACAATTGTACCCCAAATTCTCCCGAAATATCGTTAATATTCCGAAGATGAAGCCTCCGAGTCCGATGACTATGCACGCCACCATCGCCGTCGATCTTCGGGTGGCGTTGGGCTATGCCGCCGCCTGCCGCAATTTGTAGAGTTTGGGAGACGACCGCATTGTTTAATGGTGTCGGAAAAATTGAAGGTAGTTGGTGAGAATTACTCTGAAGAATATACAAACACAATATAAACACTACTTCTTATACATTCGACCCCAATTGGACCCCAATTTTGATCTAGATCGTGAGACCTCAACAAATCACAACTAAATGATAGGAAGAAGTGGATACCTAATACAAACACAATTCGATATTACAATGAAATTGTTACAAGAACAAAATAAACTAATTGACGGAATGATATATGTAATTTGGAGTGAATGATTACTTAATGAACCCTAAAGTTGAACCCAATTGATGAAAATCAGCAAAGGTGGATGCCAAAGCAATTAAGGAAACAAAATCCTGGGTCATGTTGGAGAATCTAGGAAAAACAGGATTTAAGATGGAGAATATGGAAGACAAGAGAATGGAAGAAAGATGAGATAAAGTAGGCGATTTTCGAAAGTTTCAGATTGAATAAGAAATGAGGAAATATGGCAAACAGTTGTTGATAGACGAAATGGGAATGGCTCACGCGAGAGACGTCTATAGACGAAACGCGTGAGATCCAAATGCCATTGCCTCTTTATATAATACATAGAATTGTAGATTACTTGATTCGGATTATTGGGCTTGAATTGATCGACCCGCGGCACGTGTAATCAAATCCGTAAGCTTAGGTAAGGTTAGAAGATTGAATTGGGAATAGTCAGCTTTGATTATTCATCATCAACCAACACTATTGAAAAGTTGTACAAAAAGTGATTAGAAACAACAAAATTGAAAAATATATGCACTTCAAAACCAATCCTAAAGAATAGGAGTACTCAAATTGAAAGGATTGTCAAGGTGGTTGAGTAGACTTTGTCTACTATGATTTATCTGACTCAAATGATTTGAATGCGTTATCTAAGATTCATCTAATGTAACTCGATAGAAAAACAACTATATGAGTTTTTGCATAATAGTAAATTAGTAATATATAAAAGACACGTTCAATATATAGAAGACATGTTTAACTAATTAACGGATTAAATATTCTATAGTTGGTTGGGCCAGTTGTACAAAAACCTAAGCACATAATTAAATGAAATCCCATTCAATAGCAATAATATTTAATTTACAAGAAAATAATTTGATATTGAACATATATATTTATTAATAAATTTAATAATTCTAATTTTAACATAAAATTAAAAAATCATGTAAAACTTTCTAAGAAACGTGAAGTAACGTGAATTTTATTACTTATCTCTGGTGTTATGTATAAGCCGAGGGAAACAAGTTGTTCGCTCGGGGGAGTTGAGGCTCGACGTTGGGCTCATAATAAAATTAGCAGAGTAGCGAGTTAGATACCCAACTTGTAAGCTTGGCGAACCGGCTTAGTAGTATATATTATTATTATTATTATTATTTTAAATAGAAATATAAAACTAGTGGTAGAACTATATTTAAATGTAATTTTCTCATGATCTTTTATATTTTCAAGTCCAACTCCGAAGTCCCGAATTGCCTCCCAACAAATGTTTTAAGATTTGGAGGGGGAAAATTTGAGGGAATGAGGGTAATTGGGATGGATTAGTGGTAATAAATTTTCTAGATAAATTAGGTTCCCTAAGAGCATTTGTAATAGTCTCTCTACAAATATTTTTATCTGAATAAAAGTGAACATGAACAAAGAAAATGTTAAAAACACTCTTTTCTAGCCTCTGTAATGTCGCAAAACCCACTCTTTTCTTGCCCACATCAAATTTTTGAGGAGGCATGTGGGTGTGTCAATATTTGGGTATTGGAAGCATGCCCCAAAACCCTCCATCATCCAATATGGCCTTTTTCTTTCTCATAAGATTTAATATTTGTATTGAATAGGATGTCAAGTAGGGATATCGGAAAAGTAATAAAATTAAAACACATTTCCAAAATTAATAAAAGTAGTAAATTGAGATTTATAATATCAATGGGGTAATTTTAACACAACAAAAATGTAAATTCCTCATATTTGCCCTCCCGATCCACGCACACCATTAATTTCGTATATAACCCTAAGGTAATAATATGTAATTATTTGCTTCATTTACCCCATTGATATTATAAATCTCTATTAATAATGGCTATTATGATTCTCACATTTCAATTTACAAATCACAAATTCACAATCATTAAATACTTTAAAATTCAAACCTTTCATCCAATGTTATTTCTTTGATTTGCGATGGTATAAGGTTTTAATAAGCTCGAACTTCGGCTCTGAAATGACTTGGAAGGCTCGTTTAATAAAGAGCGGAGCAAAAAATTATTAAGCTCGGGCTCGAACTTGTATAGAGCTATACTTTATTTCCCATTTTAATTAGACAAAGCACAATGAAAACTTAGCAGATAATGAAAAATTATTCTTGAAGAAGCTCTCAGACACTTGATATTTAGAATAAACCTAGGAGAAAACAATACTCATCTCTTCCTCAAAAAATGTTGAAATTCTTGTCCAGAGTCAAAATCGAGTTCAACGCACTAGACCCACGCACCGCCGCGTGCATGGAGTTCTTGGCTCAATGCAACGCCCGGAAAGCGAAGGAGTCGAACCCGGCTTGCCAAATCCAGGTCAAGCGTTGCACCGACGACACTCCTCCTCAAATCACGGTCACCTTCGCAAACGGAGTTGAGGAAGTGTTCGATGCGACTTGTACGCCTGCTCAGACGATCAGGACCATGATTCTTGATAAGGGAAGGATGCTTGATACCGAGCAGATGTTTGCTGAAGCGGGAGAGAAATGGCCTGTTGTCATTCCGGAGGAGGAGTTGAAGATGCCCTTTACTGGGATTAAGGTATGGGTTTTGTTGTTTTGGGGTTTTGTTGGTAGGGGCAATTAGTCGAACATGTGATGTGCGTTAGCTTAATGTTACCCTCTGTCCCGAAAAGATTGTCCAGTTTTTGTTTTGGATGATTGGGTTTTGTTGTTATGTCTATATCATTTTTGGTGAAGGTAACAATTGAATTGTATTGTTTCAATAAAGATGTTTCAGTATGTGATTGGCGCAGGGCGTCGAACAGGTGAGGTGCTTTACTTTCACCTCAAAAACCAATTACTGATATTAAGGTTATAATACAATTATAACCAACATACTGTTTACGGGGATTGAGGTGATTATACTCCCTCTGTCCCGAAAAGGTTGTCCATTTTCATATTTTCGATGATATGGGTGTGCTAGACTAATGAAAATAATGTTCAAGCTTCATTTGACTTTTGGTTCATTGGGACTATCTTATGATGGTGGTCTATGCTTCATTAACATATTCGTTTCGTAACATCAACTGTAATTAGATGAAAATTCCAAGAGAATTATACCCCCAAGTGAAAGTAGAATTGTATGCCATCGTAGAAGATAACTGAAGGTATCTTGGAATCAGCTAGGTGATTTCTCCAGCTTAGAATTATTTGAAACCGCAACTAAAAGAATGCTCACGAACTTAAACAACTCTAAGGTTCAGTATAGTGTCTTCTGTTTTTGTTGATTATGCCAATTGGTTAACTGAAGACATGAGAGAAAATTATACTAATTAATAGTTTTTGGTATGAGTAAACTGATGCAATGCTAAGTTTTTTATATGAGTAAAAAGATGAAGTTCTAACTTGTTAGGGCCTCTTTATGATGTGTCTACTCGAAACTGTCTTTTCTTACTTCATGCATCTTGTCATCACAGTATGATATCCACACATCATGATATTATATGCATCTCGTCAACACATACTTATATTTCAGTGGAAATAAGAGGTGAGCAGCTACCTTAAGTTTTTTGGAAGTAGTTACTTATGAATCAAACTTGAGCAATTATCAAAGAATCTCTCGCCAAGTACCCGTTGAATATCTTATCTAGTCCCTTCACTTCAATTTTTATTTCTGACTGTGAAAGTGAGTACTACCTGTTATGTAATTTTTTTTCCCCGAAACAGAATACTTGGTGGCAATTGGTGCTTGGGTGACTCTTTGAAGTTTGATTGAATATTAAGTCACTCAAATGTCTTATCTCATATATCATTAATCGTTTAAGCTTGATTCTGTATTTTTGTAGCCGAGGAAAGCAGAAGAGAAGAAGACTTGACTGCAATTTGTCTGGGATCTCGCTGTTGGTGCCTCAAGCCCTTTACGTAGACATCTCATTTTTTCATCTCATGACAATTTTCAATTAGATTTCCCAACTTGATGGCATCTTTATGTAATGTCATCCTCCCTTGGGACTTTGTCATTTCAATGGATATATTTTATTTGAAATAAATTAGATTCTGCGTTATCTTTTGTTTTATAACTGGTTATATTAGGTCCTTTTTCTTATGGTATGTAATCTAGTTATGGTCTGGGGTATGCGAGGAGGGCAGGAAACAAGAACCGAATACTTGGAATCGAATTTAGCATTTTGGTTGAGGAAGTTATACGTATGAAGTTAGTCTATGACTCTTATGTGATTGATATGTCTGTCTCTCGGTGCCTTCTTTCCTCATGTCGTTTCTTCCTCAGTTTCTCCAGAAATGCTACCCTGATGAGACCCCATGGCCTGTCTTCTGACACATTTAATAAATACCGAACGTCCCCTTAGCCTGACCTACCGCCTCCAACGGAGTAATTTGCTCCTCATATGGCTTGTAAAACAGTAAAGGGGAAACCGTCTCTCTGTGCAGCAGTATGTTACACTCAATGGCGCCAATTGTTTGTTGGTAAAAGGAGATGTAGTCTGTAGAATATACTGAGAAGTTTAACCAACTTGATATTCCATTCAATTGATTAGGTTTATTCACATGACTATTTGGTTTCTGAACCTAACCACAGATGGAAATAATTGTGTTGTACATATAATCTTTTACCTCCTTTCACGAGTGGAAATACCTTTTTCCTTCTTCTTTTTAATGGGGGCGATGTACTAGTCTTTTCTGTTGGGGTTGTACGTAAGGGAGGGCGTGGTGGCAGATGAGAGTTGGAGACGAGAGTTGGGGAGGCTTTAGGATTTGGAAAAGACGATAATGGTAGATTAAGTTTGATGATAGTCCTTTCTAAAGTATAATTATTACAAAGACAAATATGTGCAACGAAATCAAAATCGAATTTGTATCAATTTATGCCACAAAGAATCAGAGTCGTCGGTTACACTTCTGTGTAGTATGTTAGGTACCCTTGGCCCATCCACTTAAAGGAAACCCTACTCCATTAATCCCTCTCTTTGTTTTGATGCAAGAAAACTGAAAATTGAAGAATGAAGAAAATGACCCATTACCAAAATGTTAGTTGTGTCTCAAACAATTTCTTTCTTGATGTCATTTTCCTACATTTTACATTTATGAAGTCAACATTTCTTCCACTTTTAGGCATCAATAATCAAGTATCTCAAAAAGTTCATATCCTCAACTCATGATGATGATCCATGTTTTACCACTCACCAAATCTCATGTTGGTATAAATTTCATAAGTGCTTGACCATGTCATATATAGTTGACTAAAGTCAACATAAATAACCTATTGGCCTTGTTGACTCTCAAAGTCAAGGGGAGGGGGGTCACCTACTCTCAATAGCAATAACTTCTTAAAACATGCCTTCCCCAAAATGAGAATCTTGTCTATCTCATAACACGTCTACGGTTGAAATTCCAAGATATATACATGGCATCAAGCATCAAACATCACTCACACCATTCACACTGTTATCCTTAAATTTATCTCTAAAATATTTTTTATTTATTATTTTTATCAATTTTGGGTATGTGTTTTAATTTTGTTACTTTTTCAATTTTCTTACTTGTCACCCTATTTAATACAAATAAAAAGTAAAATTAATGAAAAAAGAATTTGTGAGGAATAAAAAAGACTTGATGTGTGATGATGCATGAGAGAAAGGATAAATTGAATTTAATACAAATGCTCTCACGTTTGCTAAAAGACCTCAGCCGATCACCCTAGTATCATTTTGTATACTTTCAATCACTCATGTTCAGTATAGTCTGTCTTCTTTGTCACTCACGCTCTTTTTATGCACAAACAATGAATTGTTAGCATTTTAAACATTTTTCACAGGGGTACTTTTGTCCATTCCTATTATATTTATCATTAACCTCAACTAAAAATAATTATCAGCCATTCAAAAATATTTTAAATGACAACTATAATAGAGATGGACAAAAACACCCATGTGAAAGTTGTTTAAATTGTCAACAACTCGTTGTTTGTACATAAAAAATGCGTTAGTGACAAAAAATACACACTATACTGAACATGAGTGATCGAAAGTACATAAAGTGCTAATAGGGTGATCGATTGGGGTCTTTTAGCAAACGTGAGTGATCTTTGATATCATTTGCCTTAAATTGATGTTCCTTTCAAACTTTGACCATCAAATATCTTTAAGAAAATTGTCAGTCTAATACAATCAAACTGAGAAATTCGAATAATTTAGTGGGCTGAGCTAACATTCCTTGATCTATGATTTTAAGAGTTCGAATCGAAAGTAATACGAATTATTGTAATATTAACAACAAAAGAAATATCGAATCGATATTTATTAAAATAATAGATAATAACAAATTAACATCAATTAAATCGAATAAGTGAGGCAGTAATAAACTATGAACCGAAATCAACTAGCTTGATCTAGAGGTTATTGACCCATGCCTCCTCAATGGAGGTCATGGATCGAGATTTGGCGAACGTCTAAATATTTACGAAGACATTATAGTATATGCCTATTGGTTAAAAAGAAAAAAAAAACTATGAGCCGACAAATTCCCAAGCATTAGATCTTCAATATTAATGTCCAAATCTATTACAGCATCACTATCCACCTTCGGACACAGTTGCTTACTCCCAAACAGATCTTCTTCACTCAGCTCTCAGAGCAAACAAAATGGGGTCAGTTTCTTTGAAAGTAGGTGATGGAACAGCAAGATTCAAGAGAACATCTTATTGCTCTTCTGCAGTTAATTTACTCATGTTGTTTTCAGTAATCACAACAAATCTCTTTGCTTTGTATGCTTTTACAACATCACCAAAGAACCAATCTTCACATTACCAACCACATAAAAACATGTCTTTGATATCTGAACATGTGAAAATGATCCTAAGGGAGATAGATTTGTCCCAAAAGAAACTTGCCCAAATGGAAAAAGAGTTTCTTGGTTATGAAAGCATTGATCTTTCAAGACCCAATGTAGCAAATGAGCTCAAAGTGTTCTTGGAACATCATGAGCTTCCTTTAGGGAAGGATTCAAGAACTGGGATCACTGAGATGGTGGCATCTGTGGGACATACTTGTGACAAATCTGGGGATTTGTTGTCTCAATATATGAGGTACAAGGTTGATGGGAATTGTCCTGATGATTGGAGCCTTGGTCAGAATCTGATTTTGAGAGGTTGTGAGCCATTGCCAAGAAGGAGATGCTTTGCTAAGATAGTTCCTAAAGTTGGATTTCAACCTTTGCCTACTTCACTATGGAAAAATGTAAGTGAAAAGATTTTTTCTTGGAGTGGCTTAGGTTGCAAGAATTTAGCTTGTTTGAATGTTAAGAAATTGAATAGAGACTGTGCTGGTTGTTTTGATATTGTTAAAGGGTATGAGACTCAAAAGTATGTTGTTCCTAGGGGTAAAAATGATTTCTTGGTCGACGATGTGTTGGCCATGGGGAATGGTGGTATAAGAGTTGGATTTGATATTGGTGGAGGGTCAGGAACATTTGGTGCTAGAATGTTTGAGAGGAATGTGACTGTGGTTACTGCAACATTGAATGTCGATGCACCGTTTAATGAGTTCATTGCTGCTAGAGGGCTTTTTGCTTTGTACTTAAGTTTGGATCATAGGTTTCCATTTTATGATAATATGTTTGATTTAGTACGCGCTGCGAATGGATTGGATGTTGGAGGTCGTTCGGAGAAGTTGGAGTTCTTGATGTTTGATATTGATCGGATTCTTAGAGCAGGGGGGTTGTTATGGTTGGATAACTTCTACTGCTCTAATGATGATAAGAAAATGGCTATAACACGATTAATCGAAAGATTCGGATACAAGAAACTGAAATGGGTTGTAGGGGAGAAGATAAACGGGGCAGGAAAGTCGGAGGTTTATTTGTCTGCTGTTTTGCAAAAGCCACTGAGAGCATAAAATTCGTTTAACGCTACAATGCAGCAAATATTGCCACACAGATTTCTTGTGAGTAGATCCCAAACAAAATCATGAATTTATTTGCAGTGCAAGAATAACAAGATATTGATTCTTCTTATATTTTACATATGGCTTAAGATGATAACCTCGACATATTATCATTTATATATTTCTGTTATATATTTCAGTTTCATCGTAAGCTCTTAGCCAATTACACAATCATGATTAATTTTAGAGTTTTGTAAGATATTAGAGTTGCTTTTTCACATTTGTGATAAGTTTGCTTCTACAGCTTTGGTCTCAAGTTTCTGTTGAAACCTTGAATGCGTCACTTCTATCTAACTTTCGTCTGTCGGTCTGTGACACTTAAGTGTTTAACGACTCCCATTTATGTGTTTCACATTTTTTGTGTCTTGATACAGCAGTTCAATTACTCGTCATCATTCATTAGTGACACAAAAATACATGAGTTTCTTTAACCTAATATGGCATAGTGTATGGCCAAAATAGTAGTTTTATTTCAAGGTTCTCTGCCTATATAGACTATATATAGTCTACGAGAGGTTTCTCTGTTCCGTTCGGATGTCTATCAATAATAGATAAGAAATCGAAATGCCATTTGACATATAGGAGCGTAAGGCTGCAGAATTGTTCATGTGCGTGAGCGGGAGGGCTAACGTTGAAGACAGTTAACTAGATCTTCTTTCTGCTAAATTTGGTTGCTCTTCCGTTTAGTAGTCTCAGGGTTTCTACTTAATTGTTCTTGGATGATAAGATATCTGCATCAAGATTAACAGCGATTTGTTTTTGGTCATATTCGACTTCTCTTAGTCTTCGGTCATATTTGAGAACGACGATCAGAGTATATGATCTCGGTCTGTCACGAGTCTCGACTTTTACTCAGCTTCTGTTACGAACATACGGTAAGGAGTTCTATGAATCAATGTTTTCACTCATCTTACATATCCCTTAATGTTGGGATATGGTAGGTCTGTTAATAACTGTGATGCTAAATAAGGGCAAAACCTATTTTCAAGGCATTTACTTCCAAGACATGAGATTTTGCCCATTTTATCTTTTTTCTACGGATGAAAGTATCATGAGAACTGGAAACTTGTGATGATTCCACACGTTCAGATTTAGATTTATATTAGTTAAAGTTGAACCAAACATGTGAAATCATCACTGTAATTGCATTCTCATGATGATTCCACACGTTAATTTCAATCTTCAACTAATATTTGAATCTTTATTAAACAAAATTATTTTTATATATTATTTTTGAAAATATTCTCATATTTTCTTAAACAAAGTAAAAACTTTTAATATTTTTCTTAAAAGAATATAAATATCAAAATGGTTAAGAAAATATGAGAATATATAAAATAAAATATAAAAATAATTTTGTTTAATAAATATTCAAGTAATGTTAATTGAAGATTGAAACGAATGTGTGGAATCATCATGAGAATACAATTCTAGTGAATACGGAATGATATGTTTTCAGATTTAAGATCGAAAGCTATGACAATATCACACGTTTGATTAGTAATTTTACCAATTAATATCCTTTTGATTTTATAACTAATTTATAAAAAATATTTTTAATTTTTTTTGAAGCCACGAGATGATCCAAAATGATATGACGTTGTTATTAAAAAATTTAAAAATCAAAAAATTATAACATTTAATCAAACTTATCAATTAGTACAAAGTTTGATACTTCTTGTATTAACTCTTGCTTTATGTGTTCGTTAGTTATGTAGTGTTTTCAACCAAAGTAAAAACTTTAGTATTTTTTTTCAAGAATATATCAAAATAATTAAGAAAATATGAGATTATATAAAAAATATTATATAAAAATAATTTTGTTTGATAAAGATTCAAATGATATTAATTGAAGTTGAAATGAACGTGTGTAATCATCATTGGAATGCAATTTCAGTGATGATTTCACACGTTTGTTTCAACCTTAACTAATATTAGTATACGAACGTGTGAAATCATCATGAGTTTATATTTCTTGTGATAATTTGATACATGAGTTTATATTTCTTGTGATACTTTCACACATGAGTTTATATTTTTTGTGATAGATTCTGCCCGTTTTACCCTTATGGATGAAAGTATCATGAGACATAAAACGTTATGATGATTACACACGTTCAAATTTTAAACTGATGATGATTCCGCACGTTTGATTAGTAAATTTGACCAATCAATATCATTTTGATCTCGTAACTAATTTATAAAAAATGTTTTTAATATATTTTAAGGTACGAGATGATCCAAAATGATATGACGTTGTTATTAAAAAATTTAAAAATCAAAAAAATTATAACATTTAATCAAACTTATCAATTAGTACTAAATTTGATACTTCTTGTATCAACTCGTGCTTTAAGTGTTTGTTAGTTATGTAGGGTTTTCAACCAAAGTAAAATTATTAGTACTCCGTATTTTTTTTTAAGGTTATAGATCAAAATAATTAATAAAATATGAGATTATATAAAAAATAACATATAAAAATAATTTTGTTTAATAAAGATTCAAGTAATATTAATTGAAAATTGAAACGAACGTGTGGAATCATCAATAAAATGCAATTCCTGTGAACACGGAATGACATGTTTGTAGATGTAAAATAAAAATCTATGACAATTTCACACGTTTGATTAATAAATTTGACCAATTAATATCCTTTTGATCTCATAACTAATTTATAAAAAATGTTTTCAATATATTTCAAGCCATGAGATGATCCAAAATGATATAACACTGTTATTAGAAAAATTTAAAAATGAAAACATTATAAGATTTAATCAAACTTATCAATTAGTACAAAGTTTGATACTTCTTGTATTAACTCGTGCTGTACGTGTTCGTTAGTTATGTAATGTTTTCAACCAAAGTAAAAATTTTAGTATTTTTTTCAAGAATATATCAAAATAATTAAGAAAATATGAGATTATATAAAAAATATTATATAAAATTAATTTTGTTTGATAAAGATTCAAATGATATTAATTGAAGTTGAAATGAACGTGTGTAATCATCATTGGAATGCAATTCTAGTGATGATTTCACACGTTTGGTTCAACCTTAACTAATATAAGTATCTGAATGTGTGCAATCATCATGAATTTATATTTCTTGTGATAATTTGATACACGAGTTTATATTTCTTGTGATACTTTCACACATGAATTATATTTTTTGTGATAGATTCTGCCCGTTTTACCCTTATGTATGAAAGTATCATGAGACATAACACGTTATTGATAGTTCTGGTCTAAATTGGAATGCTGTTGAAGTGGTGTCCACTATGTCTTGACCGGAACTAACGGGTGCAATAGGGCTCAAGATGACTTGGGTCTTTCGCGTTGATATTGTTCTTTTGACCGGCGGTCTTGACCGTCTGCCTTGTGTCTTCTGGGACAAGTCCGATGTAACATGAATGAGATCCGTCGTACCTGAAAGTGTGGTCCTTGGGAGACCACAGACACTCCGACGATCAAGTAAGTAATAGCACCGTTCAGGTAAGAGAAAAGTAGTATATTCAAGTTCAGTTCTCAGATTACGTTACCTCAAATGAAGGAACACTAGCTGATATTTATAGAGAATAGAAGAAAGAGAAAGACGCGTACTTTCCTTCTAGAAGCAAGCGTCTGGGCTTGGCCCATAACAGCTGTAGATTCTCTTGTCCGTACGGTCAAGGTTGGGCAGACAGCTGTAGGTCTTTCCTGACCGGTCCGTACAAGAGGAGAAACCTTCAACCTTATCCATTCAGCCCAGCCCAAATCAACCCTAATCCATCATTGCCCCCTTATCTCTTGTTCGGCTATAAATACGAAATGTAACATCCAAAATCGTCGCTCATGGATGACGATCAAGAGATAAATCAAGGTCTACTGGATCAATTTGATTTGTTGGTCTGGGATATTCGTCGATATCATTACACGTGTCCCGTGCGCGGTTCAACCCCCTTTCTAGAAGGTCTTTGGCTTATAAATAGTACGGTTTCTTCCTCATTTGTACTTTACTTCATCTTCTTCCTTTTTCCTTCTGAAAATTCTCTGAAATATATCTCTTCCTATTTTATCCCATTTTCAAAGTTCTTCCAGTTTCCAATTGTTGCTTGCTTGTTTCGGGTAAGTGTGAGAATTTTAATGTGTTCACCCCTTTCAAATCATGTGTTTGTCGATTTAAGACTGTTTAACCACTGTTCATCTTCTTCATTTTCATGCCATTCTTTTTGTCTGGATTTGAACCCCGTATCCCTTTGTAGATTTAGGAATCTGATATTCCGATATGTTTCTTAGGGTTGTAAATCCTTATTTTGAAACAAAGGACTTGCCTTTTAGGCTTAATCTCCTGAACTTTCTAAACTTGAAGCTCCTTCAATGGCGGATTCTGAGTTTCAAAGTTCTTCAATGGCGGTTTCTGGGTTTATCGATTCTTGCTTTTGCAAGAACGAGTCGAAAATCCCCATTTTGCCCTAGATTCGTTGTTTTGAAAGTTGAATCTTTTCCAACTTCTCCGAATTTTCACAAGCATTAACTGTTGTTTCAAAATGATTTTGAATCTGATAAAGAGTGTGTCCTTTCGATTTCTGCAATTGTATTTTCCCAATTCGTGTCGTTTCAACTTTTGAGCTTTAGCATTTAATGCTCTGACATTCACAACTGTTAACCATTATTACTTTCCTTGGGTGGGAAATCCATTTCCCTTTTCCCGTTGACCAGCTCTGAAAGCAACTGACACGTGTGGTTTCATGTTTTCCTCTTTGACAGTTAGGGACATCAATTTGGACGGTGATAACAACTCCGCATATTAATCAAAGGGCAACATGGTGCGCTCAGAGACTCCTACTTCACCTATTTCTGTGTCGAACAATTCCAACCCATCTCCTTTTGTAGAACCCGTTAATGAGGTAGAACGACTTGACCCTGAAGTGATTGATCTATATCGTTATTGGGTTAGATGTGGGGTAGCGGAGAGTGTCGTCGTGGGGGGCGACCTCAAAATTTCTTCTTCCTATGATCCCTTATCCAACCTTATCCCCATCGTCCGGGAATCCTTTTCCTGGGGCGCTCCTTCTTCTTCTGATAGTAGTCTTTTTCAGGATTCTGCTGCTCCGCCAGTTCCACCTCAGCCCAAAGCTGCAGGTGATCCTACTAAGAAAAAGAGAAAATTAACTAAGGGCGTTGGTACTTCCTCCATGCCTTCTACTGCCCCAGTGGCTTCGCCCTCTGAGTCCAAACGCACGGAGAACAGCACCGCAGGTATAACTCGCATATTCATTGAGCAATCTTCCACCCCCAATTAGACTAACTCCACCATTCGAAAGGTTAGGAAATATTTATCCATTCCCTCTTCAGTAGAGCTTCGTCTTCCTTCAGCCGATGAATCCCTTTTTTCTTATGAGGAGGGCTGGACTCCCATTTTTTTGGAATCCATGCATTTAGGGTTTAGACCGCCCGTTTCCAATTTCGAGAACATTCTGCTTTATACCCTCCCAGCCGCTCCTGGTCAAATACATCCCTTCTCCGCTTTCGTCGTCACGATGTTCTAGGTAGCATGTAGAAGGGCTGGGTTGTTTCCTTCTGTATTTCTCTTTAATGAGATGTACAAAGTTACCCAAAAAGATTTGATCTCCTTTACCCCAAAGACAAATTGCAACTTTTTGGCAACCGCTAGACCAAATAAATTGAAGGTCAGCGTTTTTAATAAAAAGTGGTGCTTGATGAAAGGAGGTATGGGTAGTCATGTCCATCTAGCCTGGACACCGCCTGGCGGTGTGACCGGGTTTAAGAAACGTAAAAGTTCCCCTATGGATAAGGGTCATGTAGATATCCTCCGTACCATTTTTCCCCATATCATTCCTTGGCCGACATTTTGTGACGAAGGATGCCTAGCCATGGCCGGTCTCATAAAAAGAAGATTCAACCCGGCTGTCGATGTTCCTGTTACTTGGGGTACTTAACTCTTTTCATCTTTGTTATTGATCGGTCCCTTAACAGAACGTCTTACTTTAACTTACTTAATGTGCAGAAGCAGTGTTGGACGCAGCCAAGAGCAGCCCTCCTCCTATCGACCTAGACTTTGAGAGCATGTTGGGGGTGCGTCAGCCTATGTTCAAAGATGTATAGCTGGTTCCTTCCTCGGCTCAGACATTTCCGGTCCCAGCAGAGGGGGTTCATCCCAGGTCTCTCAACCACAGACTAGGTTGAAAAGATCTGCGGTGAAGGAGGTTCCTAGGTCCTCCAAACGGTCTAAAACTTCGTCTCAAACTGCCGGTGACGGAGCGGCTCCTTCCCAGGCCTCTGATCCTCCCCAATCCGTTCCAGTGGATCCTCAGCCGGACCAAGGGGTGCCGCTAGCACCGACGTCTCAGCCTGAGACCTCCTTCCACAGAGGCTTCTCCTGCAGATGCTCATGGACCTGCTACTGAGGCGACCGTGGATCGTGGGAACGACTTCTCTGTCCCCGTCGATGCTCCTTCTACACAGCCAGCCCCTGCTGGTCCTTCTCGGACTCGTGTTGAAGAGTAGGGCACATAAGCCCCAGCGGTCAACAAGGGCCCCTTCAAGTCTGAAGAGCGTGGAGTACGATGGTAACTATGTCCGCGTTCCTTATACCTTGAAGGGTCCAAACTTGGCTGTCACTAAGGATTTTTCCTGGAGCGATCCTCGTGATGCATTCAAAGCCTTAAAGCCGCTGATGCTCCGGAACTGCGAGCCCCGAGACGCACGTTTATCCGTTGGACAAATGTGCCAAGCACTTCCAACAAGCGCTGCAGGTATATCTCTTTCTTCGGATTACCCTTATTTTGTCAGTTAATGTGTCTAACTCTCTTCTTGTATTTAGTGCCTAAACACTTCCTACTCCCTGGCCCGGGATGCCCTAGGGATGGAGCAGCTGAATAATCAACTCCATGACCGCTTGGAGGAGTCTGAGAAGTTCCGCGCCTAGGACAAGAAGACTTATCGCAGGCAAATTAAGAGACAGCGTGCTTTCAGCCATAAGACTTCTGCTCAACTTGAGGAGTCCCTGATCGCTCAGAAGGAGTTGATCGCTGAGAAGGACATCTTAACCAAGGAGAAGGATGAATTGATCGCTGAGAAGGAGGGTCTATATGGTCAAGTGACCAATCTGTCAGACCTTAAGGATGCAGCAGAGAAGAAATCGGCTTTGCTGAGCGATGAACTTCGTCTGATGAAAGAGAAGTTAGAAGCCAGCGAACGTCGTCGCCAGATCTCTGAGAAGGCCGCTTCCGATGCTCAAGCCTCCATAGGTCCGCATGTGAAGGATGCCATGGCAAGGTTTATAGCCAGCCCTGCTCTTACCAAATACGTGGGTGAACAAGTGGGCGGCTTTTTCACGGATTTCGTCACCCGTCATACAGCCGAATGTCCCTTGTTACCCGAGCTTCTGGATAAGTACAAGACAGAGAAGCAGCTTGATCCTTCCTGGTTTAACCCTCAGTAGTTTAGTAGTGTTTTATATTTTGCTGTAATCGAGGATGCGTCTTTACGACCTGCACCTCTGTATATCCTCTTGATGAATGAAATTGCTTTTCTTTCAAGACTTATAATTCCGTATCATCGATGCTATACTCAGCCCTTGCCCCCTTGCAATAGGTGAACTTTTAATTTTCCTGTTGCACACACTTATCGGAGCACATTTTGAGTTTGCATCGTCCATAATGATTATTTACTTGGTTGTTCAATAACCGAGATTTCTGTTATTATCGATGACGGGTTATGCCTCTGACGGTGATGGTGTTTGCCTTATTTTATAAGGGCTTTGTGCCTCAGACGGTGAGGGCTTATGCCTTAATAGATAAGGGCGTTATGCCACAGACGATGAGGACTTATGCCTTAATAGATAAGGGCTTTGTGCCTCAGTCGATGAGGGTTCTTGCCTTAATAGATAAGGGCTTTGTGCCTCAGATGATGAGGGCTTATGCCTTAGTAGTTAAGGGCTTTGTGCCTCTGACGATGAGGGCTTATGCCTTAGTAGTTAAGGGCTTTGTGCCTCTGACGATGAGGGCTTATGCCTTAGTAGTTAAGGGCTTTGTGCCTCTGACGATGAGGGCTTATACCTTAGTAGTTAAGGGCTTTGTGCCTCTGACGATGAGGGCTTATGCCTTAGTAGCTAAGGGCTTTGTGCCTCTGGCGATGAGGGCTTATGCCTTAGTAGTTAAGGGCTTTGTGCCTCTAACGATGAGGGCTTTTTGCACTACCTCGCCTGTCGTTTTCTGCATACAAACAAAAGTGATTTCGTTAATTGACATGTTGAATAATCAAAAAGTTTCTATGCCCCCTTGGGGTATTATTCATACATAATACTTGGCTAGATTCGTAATATGCCAAGTTCTTGGTACATCTGTACCGTCCATCTCCTGCAATCTGTATGTGCCCGGTCCCAGTATCGCAGCAATTCTATATGGGCCATCCCATTTTGGGCTCAGCTTGTGCACCAGTTTAGGGTAACTGATAGCATACAACCTTAGGACAAGATCCCCTACTTTGAATTGTCTTCCTTTTACCCTCCTGTTGTATGCTCTTGCCATCAACTGCTTGTACTTCTGGGATCTGTATAAAGCTTTGTCCCTCCTTTCTTCTATGAAGTCCAAACTGGATCTCAAACGACCATCGTTTGTGTCAGCATTAAACGCCCACTGTCTGATAGTTGGTAGGCCCACTTCGGCTAGTAACACTGCTTCGACACCGTAAACCAAGCTAAATGGCGTTTCCCCTGTGGCCTTGGATGGTGTCGTTCGTAGTGACCACAACACAACTGTGAGCTCTTCAATCCAAGTTCCCAATGATGCCCCACTTTGGACTAAGTTCTTTTTGATGCCGCTGAAGATTACCCTGTTCATGACCTCTACCTGACCGTTTTCTTGGGGGTAGTACACCGGTGCAAATCGCTGTTCAATAGCATACTTGTCACAAAAAGATGCCAACGTTTTTCCCTCAAACTGGGTACCGTTATCAGAGACTAGCACCTTAGGGATTCCAAACCGAGTGACGATGTGTTTCCATACAAACTTAACCACCGCTTCCCCTGTGATCTTTCTTAGCGGTGCTGCTTCCACCCATTTGCTGAAGTAGTCCACCGCAACGATCACATATTCTATGGATCCCTTAGCCTTTGGCAGTTTTCCTACTAGGTCGATACCCCACATTGTAAACGGTATAGGATTGAGAACCGGGGTCAAATCTGTAGCTGGGGCCTGAGGGATTGCATGCAGTCGTTGATAAGCATCACACCTTTTCACATATTCCACAGCGTCCTTATTGAGCGTTGGCCAAAAGTTCTGGTCACCTTCAGAGCTAACGCTCTGCCCCCTATGTGACTTCCACACCATCCTTCGTGGACTTCTGCCAATATTTTAGGAATGTTGGATTTTGAGACACGCAAGAGGAATGGACCGTCCCAAGATTTCTTGTACAACTCCCCATCGATCATATGGTACCTAAAGCTCCGGCTCTGGATCTGTTTGGCTGTTATCTTGTCCTCCGGCAGTTCTCCCCTGAGTAAATATGTA
This sequence comes from Echium plantagineum, assembly GCA_003412495.2. NCBI lineage: Eukaryota > Viridiplantae > Streptophyta > Magnoliopsida > Boraginales > Boraginaceae > Echium > Echium plantagineum. The sequence continues at coordinate 2,249,590 of CM016567.1, read as the reverse complement.
GCGATAGGTGTCCTCCAATCAGGTGTTTTATCCATGACCTGTAGCACCGCTTGCCCCTCATAAGCTGGATGGTGACGGACCTCTACATATGTACCCTCTGGCAATTCATCATAATAAGTGGTGGGTAATTGAGACAAGTAGTAAGCCTCCTCGTTATCGCCTCTGGGAACATGCTGAAAGGTGATGTATGTGAACGTCGATGCCCTTGCCTTAGCAGTATTGTAGTATTTTCTGACCGTTTCATTTTTTACCATGCTTGACTCATTCATCTGATCGACCACCAACTTGGAGTCTGCTCTTACCCTCAACTCTTTTATTCCCAAGGCTTGAGTAATCTCTAATCCTGCTATTATAGCCTCATACTCAGCCTCGTTGTTAGTGGTTGTGAAAGTCAATCTAAGGGCATACTCCATTTTTATGTTGTCTGGACCCGTGATCACCATCCCCGCACCTGATCCTTTGTTGTTGCGTGCACCGTCAACATTTAACGTCCATTCTACCTCTCGGTCAGATGTTGCCGGTGCTGAAATATGTTCAGGTTGTGGTAATGTGCATTCATTTAGAAAATCAGCTAAGGCTTGGGCTTTCAGGCTCTTCCTTGGGGTGAATGTGATTTCAAACTCACTCAGCTCTATCGCCATGCGGTGAGTCTCCCTGATAAAGCTGGGTTCATGATCGTCTTCTTGAGCGGTTGGTCCGTTAGTATCTCAATTGGGTGTGACTCAAAATAAACTTTCAATCTCCTAGCTGCTACCACCAAAGCCAATGCAAACTTGTCGATGACAGGGTAGTTTAGCTCCGCTCCTTTGAGAACATGACTTACATAGTAAATGGGTTTCTGTCCCTCTTGATCCTCTCGTGTTAGTACTGCGCTGACCGCACCTTGTGAGACCGCTAAGTACAACTGGAGTTTTTCACCTGCCAGAGGGTGTGAAAGTAGGGGAGGATTTCCAAAGTAGGTCTTTAGATCGTCAAAAGCTTGCTGGCATTCCTCATCCCAGTGGAATTTTTCCTTACCCATTTTTCTCAAATTTTTGAAGAATGGTAAATTCTTCTCCCCTGATTTTGAAATGAAGTGACTCAGCGCTGCCAGACAACCATTAAGTTTCATGATATCCTTGTAGCTTTTCGGAGGTTGCATGTCGATCAAAGCTTTGATTTTATCAGGATTTGGCTCTATACCTTTCTTGCTTATCATAAACCCCAGGAATTTCCCTGATGTAACTCCAAACGAACATTTTTCGGGGTTAAGACGGAGCTGATGTTTACGGAGACGATGCAGAGTTTCCAACAAATTGGCAATGTGGTCCTCCTTGACTTTGCTCTTTATCAGCATATCATCCACATAGATTTCCATGTTTCGGCCTATTTGATCTGCAAATATCCCATTCACCATTCTCTGATATGTGGCTCCCGCATTCTTCATCTTCTGGATTCATCTTGATCTGATGGTATCCTCTGGAAGCATCCATGAAGTCAAACACTTCATGGCCCGCGCTCCCGTCTACCAACCTAGCCAGGCAAGGCAGTGGATAATAGTCTTTGGGACAAGCCTTGTTTAAGTTGGTAAAATCTGTACACATCCGCCATTTCTTGTTAGGTTTTTTCACCAAGACAACGTTGGCTATCCATTTAGGGAACTTGAGTTCTCTTATAGCACCGGCTTTTAATAGAGCATCAACCTCCGCTCGGATGGCACTATTCTTCTCCTCATTAAATGTCCGTTTCCTTTGCTTTACCGGTGTGCACAGTGGGTCCACATATAATTTGTGCACCGCTAGCTTCATATCTATTCCTGGCATCTCTTCCGGCCCCCAAGCGAAGACATCCTCAAACTTCTTTAAAACCTCTATCAAGATCGTTCTGTGATCTCCGTCTAACCTTGTGTCGATCCTGAAGGTTTTATCTGGGAGGACATCATTGAATGGTATCTTTTCTATCTCCTCATGGGGAGTATACCGCTTTATGGGTTCCCTCTCCTTAGGGCTATTGTCCTCCTCCGGTTGGGATTCTTGCTTCGTGTTGTTGACCGCTAAGGTCTGTTCCCTTGGCCTCTTCCCTTGGCCTCTTCTCCCCAAAATGTGACAATCTTTTAGGGACGGAGGAAGTTGTAGTCAATTTCAATAAAAACAATTTCAACAAATAGTATAAAAATAAAATTGAAAAAATCAAATCCCACCGGTGAGTATTACATAGTAGAAAACCCACTGGCAGGGCAGTGAAATGTGTATTTAGGCCTCAAAAATCGATAGGCTCCTACACCATGTAGGAATATAGAGGGAGATATTATATTGATGATAATTATTCATGTTGTCCGAATACAATATAAAGACCTAATAATCTCTTTTACGGGCTTATAAGCTACTCATCCATTAACCTAACAATGCCACTCCAAAAAATAAACATCTTAGACGTCAATAGTCAGAAAATGTTCAGGTGCCAGTGTAGAAACCCTTGTTCCTTTCATTACACCCCACCTCCACCCTCACCTCCACTCTCATTGGCACAACCAACACAATTCGAGCCTCAATAGTCCACCACTACCACCACATCGTCACCATCATCAAGATAATGCGAGTTCAATAGATGAGAAATGGACTTTCAAATGATTGGCCTTCTGTCTCCTTTCTAGCAAAAGTATCAGTAAATGCCACTTTTACCACTCTTTAAAGTCAATTCTGTAAACCACTTTCCAATACACTATCCAATTTTTCATTAACATCAAGAACAACAAGAATGGAATTTTGATAGATAAGCCACATACTCAATTAGGAGCCTTGATTTTCGGAGGCTTGGTACCTGAACCTAGCTGCAAGTCTTGGGATTAGGTGGCTAGAAAAAGCTACCTTATATTAGAACCACGTTGATTCAACAAAAAAAATTCGATCTTTTTCGTCTCCTCAGTTGCCGATTCTCGATATCATCGATGCAGAACTCTCGAAGCGTTTCCATTGCGAGACTGCTAAGCATCGGAGGATGATCGATGGTGGAAGTGGTTGCGGTGGCGCCATTGCTGGACTGGATTTGTGAAAATAGGAGAAAAACTGGATTTAGGCAAATAAGTTGGAAGAGTAAGAGGAAGAGGAAGAAAGAGGGGTTGGTTAAAAGGTTGAGGTTAGGTTAGTTTATAATAAGGTTGAGTTAGTTTTAAGCGTGGTTCGTCTATTTTATCATTCATCAACAAATTTAAAATCTGAGAATTTTAGAAAGAGGTAAAAAAACAAAGGTTTAGGTGTCATTTTTATGTTCCAAGTGCTTATTTGATAAAAAGAAGTTCATCAGGTGCTGATTTGGTAACATATTAAGAGTTCAGGTGCCTATATAAAAAAAAGCATTCAAATTAATACTATATATTAGCTTTATATTGTAACTACTAGAGTACGACTATACATATATACGTATGAGTATAAAAGCGGAGAAGCAGAAAAAGGATAATATATGTATTTTACTTTTCGGTTCACAAGCAGCAAAGCAATCTATTTATAGGAAAGTTTTTACCCTGTAAAAATTATGCATATGTTCTATGTATTGTGGTTTTTAGGAAGATATTTCAAGTGTGTCATGAATTCAAAATCAAACAAGCCAATTGACTTCTCCTCCTTCATGTTGAACGGCTAAGTGGAGGAAATTCCACTTTGGAATTTCTTCCCCTCCATCATGAAGTTTCAATTATATTGAAAATCAAGTGCAGTATGTGTGTGAAATTCTAGGATCGAAATGACATTAGCCATATGTTAATAAAGTATCAACCTAGTATTTTATTAACATATAAATCATGAGCGGGTCTAATAAACCATCAAAATATATTATTGTCAAACATAATAAACATAAGGGTGTACACGATTCAATTCGGTCCAATTTGGACTAAAAGAAGAACCGAACCGACCAGCTCAGTTCTCCCACAATTGGAACCGAACTCAATTCGATTTTCATCGGTTCGCACTCAATCGGTTCCACCGGTTTCGGTTCGATTCCCGTTCAACTTCTGTTAGGTGAATTTAATCAAGTGTACTAGGATCTGATTTATAAAGATTGTTGAGACTTTAAATTTGTGTAACATACGATATGGACGAAGCATGAATACATGAGAACAGTTAATGAAATGGTTTGAAACTATAAACGATGTGGGACGGACATTAACTATTTGAAACAAAACTAAAGCTCTGCGGCAGCTTTCTTTAAAAGCACATTCTCCTTCTTCTCAAACATTTCAAGAGTCTCATTTAATTTATCCAAAGTCATGAACGCATTGGCCTCTTGCTGGGTTTACTAAAAAGTTTCATGAACATCTTGTAATCTCTAGAATATATATGAGAAATTGGATATACAAGATTGCTTATGTTGGCTGTTGACTAGAGATAGTCGATTGTATTATAAGCATAGTTGTGGATGTGGGAGTTTGATGATGAAGGTTTTACACATACACAGATCAGCACAGCCCTATTTTGTACTCCCACATCGTCTATTTTATAATTTCCATGGTCTAAGTTCCTTATATATTACTCCCTCCGTCCCTAAATGATTGTCACATTTGACTTTTGGTGGTCAATAAAACACGATTTAAAATACAAATATCTCTTATTTTAAATGCAAAAAAATTATAATAAGTTGATATTTCAAAAATATATATTGAGACGAATCTAACGAGGTCCCACAAGACTATATTATTTCTTTTCATTTAGTGAGAATTCGTGATCAAATTTTGTTGTAGTTGACCTCAAAAGTCAAAATGTGACAATCTTTTAGGGACGGAGGGAGTAATACTCAAACACATCAAGAGCTTTAATGGATACCATCGGTTCGGTTCGGTTTTTAACTGATTGATTTTGTGATTGGAACTGAATCGAATGGATTAACTATCGATTTTTATTTTTTGGAACCGAAATCGGTTTGGTTTTCGTCGGTTCGGTTATGGTCGGTTTTGGTTTCTGTGCACATCCCTAATACGTATGAACTTAACTTTAAATAAGTAATCACTACGAAGAATCAAATTGTTCAATGGGCAGTTATTATGACGTGTCAAACACCTCACAGTTCTAACACTCTCATTTGCCCTTGGACGATTACTTGTGATGTGATTCCTTCACATCATGATTTCTACAGTCAATCTATGGTAAGATATGTGTCACCATACTCTTGCACCTGTATTATCTCGGGTACATAGACTTAATGTGATACCCAGTACTGCTACTGCAGATGGCCATCTTAATCACCATTAATCTATCGAGATCTCATGAATCAATCGACATAACCGATTTGTGCGAATCCCCTCTGATGTACAGCAATGTACCAACATGTTCCAAGTATGCCCAATATATGCCTTTATAGCCTTCCTTCTACAGAAGACGGTTGACATAGTCAAAGCATGCAAGTCCCATGCTAATGCATTCCCTCCATACAAGTCTAAGAATCACCATTTAAGATAAGTTCGATGAGAAACACTTAGGACACAAATATGTCATCTTCTAAGTTTCTCATAACTGTCGAATCCAGTATCATAGCTTGAACTAGTTCCAAGATATATCCCCATGTGCATGACTAGAGTACTTTTACTCCTTTCTTGTCTAAAAAACATGACCAAGACAATCATGTACATACTGATCATTACAATGTTCGATTCCAATCATTGAACATTTGATTAGGGACAAGTTATCCCCTTGTTTCTAGGCTTAATAGAGGGTCTCTTATTTGGGATCCTCGACCCCAAAGACCTCTCTAGAAGACATGGATAACAATGGAATCAAAAGTAGAGATATATGTATGAGAGACAGTGAAACTGAAAATAAACATACATATATTTGAATCAATTATTCAACGTAGTTTTATCATGACTAAACTATGACAAAATACAGAAAATACAGCTCCCACTAAACCTAACGCCATCCAAGCATATATGTAAGTCCAACACCTCATACGTGCTTGTCATGTTTGCTATGAGGCAAAGGTTTGGTCAATGGGTCAGCCAGGTTATCGTCTGTATGTATCTTGCATACACTCACATCTCCTCGTTTCGTGATGTCACGAATGGTGTGATAATTTCTGAGCACATGCTTGGAACGGTGATGTGACCTTGGTTCCTTGGCCTGAGCAACTGCACCAGTGTTATCATATCATAACATAATCGGCTCGTCAATGCTAGGTACAACACCAAGTTCACTCACAAACTTCTTAATCCAGCATGCTTTCTATGCAGCATCTGATGCTGCAACATATTCAACTTCTATTGTAGAATCTACCACAGTGTCTTGCTTGTTACAACACCAAGGCACTGTGCCACCATTTATGCGAAACACATAACAAGACTGAGATCTAGAATCATCTTTGTCGGTTCGGAAGCTCGCATCGGTATAGCCTACAACCTGTAACTCTTTATCTCCCCCATAGACAAGACACATGTCTCTAGTATTTCTTAAATACTTGAGAACGACTTTTACGGCCTTCCAGTGAGCTTGTCCTGGGCACGACTGACAAAGACTTGTTACACTCAAAGCGGAAGAAACGCAGGTCGTGTACAAAACATGACATACAAGATAGATCCTATGGCAGAGACATAACGAATCATGTTCATCTTCTCTATCTCGATGTTGTCTGTGGGACTGTCAGCACCACTAATAAAGATGCCATGTCTCATGAGGAGATTACCTCTCTTGGAATTTGCCATATGAGACCTAGGTAACACCTTATCAATATAGGTGTTTTGACTCAGTCCAATGAGTCTCTTAAGATTGTTTCCTATGGACTTTAATTCCAAGAATGTACTGTGCCTCTCCTATGTCTTTCATACTGAAACATTTACGTAACCATGTCTTAACTGATTCAAGCATGGGTATGTCGTTTCCTTTGAGAAGAATGTCATCTACATATAGCACAACAAATGCAATGTTGCTCCCACTAACCTTCTTGTATACACAAGAATCTTCTTTCGCATTGAATGAATCCAAACTCTTTGATCGATTCATTGAAGCGAAGATTCCAACTCCTGGATGCTTGATGCATACCATAAATGGATCTCTGAAGTTTGCATACCTTCTTAGGCTCTTTCGAGCTTATGAATCCAGGAAAGTGTGTCATACACACATCCTCTTCAAGTTTCCCGTTAAGGAAAGCTGTCTTCACATCCATCTGCCAGATTTTACAATCATAGTATGCGGCAATGGCTAAGATAATCCGAATGAATTTAAACTTAACGACTGGAGGAAAGGTTTCATCATAGTCGATACCATAGATCTGTTTGAAACCTTTAGCTACTAGTCGAGCCTTATAAACATGGACATTTCTGTAATATTATGGCCTAACTTAATAAAGAATTAAAATAAATTAATTAAGTAAAATATTATAACTCGTTAGTAAGATCGTTAGTCGATCGGATTAAGCCTTAGCGAGCCAGACCCATGCTAGCATTATATAAACCCGAGAATGAGCCAAAAACCCTACCAAAAAAAAAACATGAGACGTCTTTTTTTCAGCCGAAGATTCTTATCTTTTTTCCGTTCCGTTTCCTTCTTCTACGTGAGCAGCCGACTTTTCTCTTTTTTCTTGGGTTCATTGTTGTTTTCTTCCACGTCAGCAGCAAACTCCATACCTGAACTCATACATTAGCTACCCTCAATCAGCACATCAAGAGGTAAGTAAATTGTCAAATTTTCGAACCATGCTTTTTTTTTTTGGCTGCCGATTTAAGCCTCTATTAGGAGATTGGGTCGTGGGGTATTAATTGGCATGTAGTATCAAGCATATGCTAACATAATGTAGTAGGAGATTCGGATCTCATGCGTAGAAAAAAATGTACAAATTCTAGTTCGAAATTAACGATGACCGAATGAGCATGAGTTGTCAATCTTGATCTAATTGTATACTTGTTGTGCCTTATATATTATTAGCAACTAATACATATTATAAATCTATTGTATACATCATATGCTCATAAAATGCTGAACTTGAACATAATCTAGGAGGCTTTGGTTCGACTTTTATAGGGTTTAAGCTTATAATTGAAATATCGATCGTTTGGAGTTAGATTATGAGACTAAGACTATAAGTTAACTCGTGAGAAGTTGGGACGGTTTATAAGCAGTTGTTAATTAAAAGTATATTATTATAATAGGTACTGCTATTTGAATGATTCCTGATTTGACGTGGGAGTGAGCTTTGATTGCTGTTTGCTTGAGGTGAGTTCTTACTCACGTGTTTTTACCTTCCTGTATGTGTGTTATGTGCATTGCATAATGAGTTGTAGAATTATAAATATGATATTGTTGGATTGGATATTGAGAACAAACTTGAGGATAGAGATGGACCTAAGGGTTTGAATGAGATGTTATGTTAAATTGCGAATATGTGATGCATGTATATTTTTATTTTTGTGACTATTGTGGATGTAATACCCAGCCCAGAGTGGGTGATGTGATATGTTTGATATGATTTGATTGGTACTACTCATACCATCAAGATGCATCTTCTTTTCGGTAGCTCAACTCATAAGAACTCCAAAGTTAAGCGTGCTTGACTTGGGGTAATTCTGGGATGGGTGACCCACTGGGAAGTGTCCCGGTGAGCACGTGAGTGAGGACAAAACGTGCTGGAAAGACCCGTGGTGGTTTGTGAGGCCAGTCCATCAAATCAAATAATGTTTCGACCCGGTTGGGGGGCGGGGCGTTACAAAATGGTATCAGAGCCTAGGTTTTAAATTTCTGTGGTGTTATGTATGGTTATGTTGGAATTGTTAGTATATTATGAGTTGTGTTTTTATGAGTCTAAACTGCGTTGACTGTTGAGAATGCCACTAGGTGAGAGTTGTCTAAACCTAATGTGAATTCGTTTAGATTTTATGTAAGTATAGTGTTGTGTCTATAAATTGATTTGAAGTAAGTGGAGATGTGATTCGAATATTGAGATGGATAAAAGAATTATTTGGATTTGAAAAGCCTTATGTTCCTGCGAGTGTTGAGATTTAACTGAGAATTCGGTAGTTGAACATATATCACCAGTTATGCTTTTTTTTTGATATATAATGCATTCAATTCATTTAAAAAAAGGACAATATTGTTTGTGGCTTAGAGGCATCTAAATTACTTCGCATATGACTAGAATTAAAACAAGTGATAGAAACATCATAGAGATTATCATAACATCCAACATTAGTCGGGAGCCACAAAATGTTGCAACAAGTAGTAGTGATTATGTTCTTCTGTCTTCTCCAATCCTCCGATATGCTAATGAACTTGAAGTGATTAGTCCAAATCTGGGAAGTGAAAGAATCAGTAACGATGAAGATATTATGGTATCTAAAGTGCTCCATAATGAAGAAAATTGTGAAAATAATTTCACCAAAGGAGGCCAAGTCTAATGAAGCGGAATCCTCCTTAGTCAAGACATTGTTTCCAAAGAAACTACGTCTAGTGCCTTTAATAAGAAGAGAAACAATCCACCGAGGTTTTGAGTCATTTGAAATGCCCAGACAGATTCTTGTATCTCTTTTCTTGCAAGATCTTTGACAGTCATTCAAGAAAATAGGCGAACAGCTCCCTATTATAGTGCTGATCCTATTGTTTAAGTTGCTATTTGGTTTATTTAATGATTTCCGGTTGGGTTTAAACTCGGCTTTCCTCCAATCATTTATGGCAGAGGAGAGTAGTTTCATTGCTTTTGCAATAGTGGGGGGGACTATCATTGAAAATGGCTTGGTTTCGTGTAAGCCATATCGACCAAAGGATACCACAAAAATTATGAAGATCATGATTACTAATGTGCTTTTTTGTTTTTCTGTTTTTGTAAATCATAGTAGAAATGGTTTTGATTATATCATTATCAAGAAAAAGTTGGAATAATTTTTTTTCTTTCCATAAAGTTGATGCAAACGGGCAGCTAAGGAAAAGATGGTCAGTGGTTTCCTCATTATTTTTACAGAGATTGCAAATAGTATTAATGTTTTTGTTTGTTCTTTTAGAGATAAGAACCATGGTGGGAAGTCTATTGAGTAGAATACGCCAAAGAAAGAATTTTATTTTTTGTGGAATTTCTAACTGTTGTAATATCCCGGGGTTGCAAGACACAATGAACTACGATAGTTCATATGTCTAGAAAACCCTAATTCGTTGATCGTTAGAACTTACACAATAGAACTAGCTCATAGAAGTATATGTTTAAAGATAGTGTGAGTATGCTACAACTAACATAATCAAAGAGTGTGGCTACAAAGATATACCTTTGAAGCGTGAGCGGAAGTGATATGATCTTCAAGTGCTTATCCCCACACCTTGCTCCTTGCTTTCTTCTTGAAGAAATTTCTATCACCAAGGTGATATGGAACTACTATGAAATAGTCCACACCAATACTTTAGATAGCAATAAGACACACTTGGACTAGTGTGTGTTATTGAGGAGTGTGTAGTCTAACTACTATAGCAAACTATAGAACAATTTCTATACTCTAACACTTAGAGTTTTGCTAGAGGGTTTGAAGATGAAGTGTGTGTGTTTGTTTGTGTTCTCTAACAAGAGTTGTGTGATACTTAGCTTGATCTCTACCCATTCTATATCATCTTATGATATAGAATGGATGATGAAACACATTATACACTAAACAAGCACATTAACCATCCATATGGTTAATGCCTCTTGGTCAATGAAAGATTCTCTTACAAGAGTTCTTCCCAAGTCTTACAAAGCCTTCCCAAGGCATAAAGTAGCCACCAAGATGTCAACCATTCATGATGATGGAATTAATTAATCTTAATTAATTAATTAAATCATATCTTATTTAATTAATTCATTAATTAATTAAATCATTTCAATAAATGATAATATATATATATATATATCTCACATATATATATATACATAAACCCCAAATGGTGTGTCCGGAACCAATTCCGGGCGCACCATCGGTTCGGTCGGGACACGATCTCGATCGAACCGAAATTCCTCAATATGGATCAAATCCCTTATTCACTACTCGAAAGTATCTTCGGTAATTGTTACGTGTGTGACCTCATAGCCTGAGTAATAAAAGCATCGGGATTCATCGTATAAGACCGTATACACGAATCCCGAAGATCATCGTGAGAGCCTAGTCTGCCATTCGATGACCCCCGGCATTATCTCGGGTGAGACTACTGATAGTTCAGATAACTATCGGTTGTTGAACCGTATATATAGATGATATAGTTCACGGGCACTAATTGAGGAAATTGACACATCAATTTCCAACACTCCCACTTGCCCTTGGACTATTACCAATGTCTTGGATGTACACTTGCATCCTTGTCACATGATTCCCTTTGTCCTCGGTTTTCGTCATAGGCTAAAGCAAGAAAGCGTGTCGCCAACTCCTATGACATAATTTCTCGGAACACGAGATAGTCTCACTCCCGTTCATAACGGGTGAATTCATAAGTAAGACTCACTCTCCGAGTGGCTAGAAAAACCTTCCCTATATACCAGGGTGGACAAAGACCCTACCAATGCATCACCGATCATCTCACCACTACATTCACATAAGACCCAACGTACCCCATTACCACCTGTAACGGATGGGTCCGGAAGTAGTCAAAGCCTCATGCTCACGTAGCATGAGAATGATATGCATGTAGGTCTCAGAACCTCTATCATATGGCTCGTGTGAAATATAGGACACAAGATCTCTTCTATAATTTCACAACGGTCACTGTTCAGTACCATGTCAAGACTCTCTTGACAATGAACCCATGTAATGATTTGGACCATCCTTTTGACTTAAGAAACAAAGTCAAACGAATCATTACACACTAGTTTGGTTGTGTCTGTTCCCAAAACGCTGGGACACACCACTAGGGACAATGTAATCACCATAGTTATTGTCTTGAAAAAGGGGTTCCTTAGCCAATACACTTATTGGCTCCTCTTCAAGAACTCGTGATTATATGGGAATTAAAATATTTATCATACAACTATGATTAAATATTCAATTGTTTATTCAAGTGCTATAAAAGAATAGACAATCAATAAACAAGAAGTAATACTTTTATTCAACAATAAGAGTTTTACAAAAGTATACTTCATACATATAAATCAAATAAACTGAAATAAAGCTCCCACTAAGACTAAGACCACTCGGACCTAAGTCTAAGTCCAATAGCTGAAGTATGGAACTCATGTTTGGTCTGAGGCAATGGTTTAGTCAAGGGATCAGCTGCGTTGTCGTGTGTATCTACTTTGGATACTTTGATGTCACCTCTCTGGAACATTTCACGGACGAGGTGATACTTCCTGAGGACATGCTTGGACTTATGATGAGCCCTGGGTTCCTTAGCCTGTGCTATGGCTCCAGTGTTATCACATAACAACTCAATTGGACCATCAGCGCTAGGAACTACCCCAAGCTCAGTCATAAACTTCTTAAGCCAACATGCCTCCTTGGCTGCTTCAGAAGCTGCAATGTACTCGGCCTCCGTAGTAGAATCTGCAACTGTGTCCTGCTTGGAACTCTTCCAACAGATGGCTCCACCGTTCAGGCAGAATACAAACCTGGTTTGAGAACGAAAATCGTCTCGATCGGTTTGGAAACTGGCATCGGTGAAACCTTTTGCAATCAACTCCTCATCTCCGCCATATATCAGAAACATATCCTTAGTCCTTCTCAAGTACTTAAGGATAGATTTCACAGCGGTCCAATGGTTGTTGCCTGGATTCGCTTGATATCGGCTGGTCAGACTCAGAGCGTACGATACGTCTGGTCTAGTGCACAACATGGCATACATGATAGATCCTATGGCTGAAGCATACGGGACTCTACTCATGTTCTCCTTCTCGACGTCAGTGGTGGGGCACTGACTTTTGCCGAGAATAGTGCCAGTTGTCATAGGCAGTATTCCCTTTTTGGAATCGATCATATCGAATCGTCTCAGAACCTTATCAATATAAGTGTCCTGTCTCAGGCCAATCAACCTATTGGCTCGATCTCGATATATCTTGATTCCAAGGATATACTGCGCCTCTCCTAAGTCCTTCATTGAGAAACACTTACACAACCATGTCTTGACTGACTCAAGGAGTGGTTTGTTGTTTCCAATGATCAGTATGTCATCTACATACAGGACTATAAATGCAATGTGGCTCCCACTTACCTTCTTGTATACACAAGCATCCTCCTCATTCTGAATGAAGCCAAATTCTTTAATTGCTTCATTGAATCGGAGGTTCCAACTGCGAGAAGCTTGCTTGAGTCCATAAATGGATCTCTGAAGCTTACATACCTTCTTAGGTCCTTTCGGACATGTAAAGCCTGGAGGTTGTGTCATGTACACATCCTCCTCAAGGTTTCCATTAAGGAAAGCAGTCTTTACATCCATTTGCCATATCTCATAGTCATAATATGCAGCAATGGCTAAGAGGATCCGAATAGACTTGAATATGACTACCGGTGAGTAGGTTTCATCATAGTCAATACCATGAATTTGTTTGAAACCCTTCGCCACTAGTCTAGCCTTGTAAATATGGACATTTCCATCTTTATCAAGCTTTTTCTTAAAGACCCACTTACACTCGATAGGTCTAGCACCTTCGGGTAAGTGAACCAATGTCCAGACATCATTCTGGTACATAGAGTCTATCTCGGATTTCATGGCTTCAAGCCATGACTCTCTATCTGGCTCTTTCATTGCGGCTCCATAAGTATAAGGCTCGTCGTCTTCTATCAAGAAAGATTCCCCATACCATCTATCGGGAACATGACGATTCCTACTGGATTTCCTAAGGGTCGGTACTTCTTCAGGAGTTTCATCTACCGTGGATCTAGGGTCCAAGATAGGATCCATCATGAATGGAGGATCTACTTCCTGAAGTGAGCCTACCGAGTTCGTTAACTCGACTTGCTCATTTGATGAGACACTTGGGTTCAATAACCCATCTCTCTCATTCAATGAGTTTCTTGCAACTCAACTTGCTCATTAAACATGTCGAATGAGTTCATTAACTCATTCGGCTCATCATCTTGAACTTCTTCAAGTTGTACCGTATTTCTGACATTTCCTGATAAGAACTCTTTCTCAAGGAAATGTGCTGCCCTAGCCACGAAAATCTTATTTTCTGGCTTAAGGTAGAAATAATACCCTTTGGTTTCCTTTGGATAACCAATGAAATGGCACAAGTTTGCCTTTGGGCCTAGCTTGTCTACGTTCAACTTCTTGACGTAGGCCAAGCAACCCCAAAACCTGAGAAAGCTAATCTTGGGACGTTTCCCAAACCACATCTCATATGGTACTTTCTCAGCTGACTTGGTTGGACAATTATTTAAGGTAAGTGCGGCAGTTTGCAACGCGTAACCCCAGAAGCTGACATGTAGGTCGGTTCGACTCATCATGGATCGCAAACTGTCTAACAGAGTGCGATTCCTCCTTTCGGACACACCATTATGCTGTGGTGTTCCGGCCGGTGTGAGTTGTGAAACAATTCCACAATCTCTAAGATGAGCGTCAAACTCGTGGCTCATATATTCGCCTCCTCGATCGGATCGAAGAGTCTTAATAGTCTTGCCGAGTTGATTCTCTACTTCATTTTGGAATTCTTTGAACTTTTCAAAGGCTTCACTCTTATGCTTCATTAGATAGACATAGCCATAACGGCTAAAGTCATCCGTGAAGGTAATGAAGTAGGGAAAACCACCTCTTGCAGGAGTGTTCATTGGACCACATACATCGGTATGTATTATCCCCAATAAATCACTTGCCCTTTCACTCGTTCCAGTGAAAGGTGATTTGGTCATCTTGCCCAAAAGGCATGATTCGCATTGGTCATATGATTCAAAATCAAGTGACTCAATAATTCCACTTTCGTGGAGTTTCTTGATGCGATTTTCATTTATATGACCAAGTCTGCAATGCCATAGGTAGGCAGGATTCAAGTCGTTAGGCTTGTTCCTTTTAATATTTACGTTATATACCTCATGGTCCTCATCTAGTATGAAAAGACCATTTTGGTTTGAAGCTTTTGCATAAAGTAAACCATCACGATTAATAGAACATATATTCATTTCCATAAGGATGGTAAAACCATCATTGTTCAAAACAGATATGGAAATAATATTTCTAGAAATAGTAGGAATTCAGTATACATTATTTAAAACTAAGACCATCCCGGATGGTAGTTTTAAATCTATCTTGCCCACGGCAACTGCAGCAACCTTTGCTCCACTGCCTACCCGCAAGTCCACCTCTCCCTTCCGAAGGGCTCTACTGTCATGTAGTACCTGCATATTTCGACAAATATGAGAACCACATCCTGAGTCAAGTACCCAAGTAGAGTTATTGGAGGTGATGAAAGCTTCAATAACGAATATACCTGTCGGAAGAGTCCCACTCTTCTTATCTTCGAGGTACTTCTTGCAGTTCCTCTTTCAGTGACCAGGTGTATTACAATAATGACACTGGTCAGTCCCCTTAGGACCTTTAGCCGGAGTTTTGGAAGTCTGGGCCTTGACTGTTCCAGTCTTGGCCTTTCCCTTCCATTTCCCCTTGCCTTTCTTAAAGGCCTTCTTGTTCTGAATCATCAGAACAGAGGGAGTAGGGGTAGAGCTCTTCCCACCCTTCAACGCAGTATCAGCCGTGCTGATCATGTTATGCAACTCCGACAACGACTTATCGAAGTCATGCATGTTGAAGTTCATGACAAAGTTACCAAACTTGTCAGGAAGGGAACGGAGGATTATGTCAACAGCCAAATCCTTGGAAAACTGAGTTCCCAAAGACTCAAGTCTCTCGATGATCCCAATCATCTTGAGAACATGAGGACTGGCCTGTTGACCATTAGATAGTTTGCAATCCATGAGGGCACAAACAGCTTCGTACCGCTCATTTCTTGCCCGCTTCTGGAACATCTGTTCCAGTCTGCAGTACATGTCATATGCTGCCACATTTTCGAACTGAATCTGAAGATTCGGTTCCATGTTGGCCAGCATGAGACATTGGACATCCAATGCATCGTCCACGTGTACATCATATGCACCACGTTCTAGCTCATCGGCATCCTCATGGGGTGGAGGAGGAAGTTCTTCCTTAAGAACATATTCGACTCTCTCGTGCTTGAGAACGATTCTCAAGTTACGAGACCAGTCGTTGAAGTTATTGCCATTGAGTTTACACTTCTCAAGTGTAGATCGGAGTGAGTTTGAAGTTGATTTCTTAGCAGTTGCCATCTAAAACATGCGAGTATGAAACGACGTTCAGTTTAATTTATATGTAAAACATACGATACAAGTAAAGCATGCTTGAAACAATAATACGAGTACAAACAACCCCTCAAAGTGTACAAGTATACCAAGACCCCACGGACTTGGGTATGAGCGGCACACGCAATCATCCTCATAGTCCAATCCATGGGTAAGTTCTACTAGACTATCATATATCAATCATCCAATGATTATATATGACTCTTGGCGTCTATCACTAGTCGTTTTAAGACACTATAGACTTCCTTTGCCAAACGGGCCGGTTCGATGGGCTAACATGTAGCGACGTTTTAAGCAACCTTAGTTCACCATAAAAGGATGGATTACATTTGCCGGTTCGATGGGCTAACCTGTAGCGCATGTAATCCCATTGCCTCCTATTCCTATGAATCAAAGTGCCCATCTAGGGTTGATCCACCCGAAACGTAGGAAAGTTTGACAACTTCGAACTTAGGTTTGGCAAACACTTAATTATTACGTGGAGGGGTTTAGATTAAACATGTAATCCACATTTCATGCATATCACATAAGGTATACATATACTTCAAGAAAATATATGTAAGCATGAAAAATGGCATGAATAATAAACAATTTAAAGGGACGTGATATGGCCTAAAAGACATTATATAAAACTAGTCTAACTAGTTCTAAACTAAGTCCTTGGTCTCCGTCTTCTTGGACATCGCCATGCTCCAAGTCCGTCTCTTCATGTCTTGTTACATAATCAACTTTCGCATTAAATGGCACATGCGCCGCGAAAAAGAAATAACAATACAATAATTTAAAACGACACATGCGTCGTATTTCAATATCAAGGACAGTACGCAGACTGTATTTTGAATAAATACTAGGCCATATCAAATCCCCATTCCATTCAGACTACAGTTTATATATGTATAACACATTATACATAAAACACATAAACATGCTAGGAATGGAATAAAACACACAAGCAACACACAACTCACACACATACTCACATTCAAATAATGTGAATCATAGTCATATATGCATATCATAACCTTTAGTTGTCCAACAACTAACATAGCCAATTATCGGAAGTTTTACCATAAGTTCAACATTTTGAACTAATAACTCAAACCACAAACTTCCTTTCGATACTCAATTAAACAATTTAATTAGTACCGATAGGATAAAATCAACACTTTGACATACATGCTAATTTTAAACTATTTTAAACTTCTCAAAGAATGTTTTGGACTTATAAGATTATTTCCAAAACAATCTCTAAATCACCCATAACAAACCGAAAACGTCCATAATCATCAAATGACTTTGGACTTAATCGATTCGTTTTGTTTCGAAAACATCGGACGAAACAATAGTCCATCGTGAGCTCCATCGTGAGCCATAGCTCACGATGGAGCCACGAAACAACCTGTCCAGGGTGTGCCAAAGCACGGACCAGGGAGCAGCCAGGCGCGGACAGGATGCGCACGGACAGGATCCTGCCGAAGCCTCGGCAAGCCTTGGCATCCTGGGGGGTTGCCAAGCCATAGCTCACGATGGAGCCACGATCAAACGGGGACAGGGGGGTTGCCAAGGCAGTCCGCGCGCGGACAGGGGCTGTCCAGGGAACAAAACGCGCGGACGCGCGGGGGGGGGGCTTCTAGGGGCGTCCGAGGACGCGTCCAGGGAAGCCGAGCTCTGCTCCGGGCCAAGGCGTGCCGTGTCCAGGGCATGCCGAGGGTGCGCGTTCCAGTGGAGCCGTGTCCTTGGCTTGCCTGGATTAACGCGGAACTTAGGTTTTGTCGGGGAGGGTTTTCCGAATACGAAAATCGGCTACGGTTCATATATCGACATATATACTATATGGTACTACTTTAAACACTTCTAGAATATGTTAAACGTGTAATATAGCTCATGATACCATGTTATAATATCCCGGGGTTGCAAGACACAATGAACTACGATAGTTCATATGTCTAGAAAACCCTAATTCGTTGATCGTTAGAACTTACACAATAGAACTAGCTCATAGAAGTATATGTTTAAAGATAGTGTGAATATGCTACAACTAACATAATCAAAGAGTGTGGCTACAAAGATATACCTTTGAAGCGTGAGCGGAAGCGATATGATCTTCAAGTGCTTATCCCCACACCTTGCTCCTTGCTTTCTTCTTGAAGAAATTTCTATCACCAAGGTGATATGGAACTACTATGAAATAGTCCACACCAATACCTTAGATAGCAATAAGACACACTTGGACTAGTGTGTGTTATTGAGGAGTGTGTAGTCTAACTACTATAGCAAACTATAGAACAATTTCTATACTCTAACACTTAGAGTTTTGCTAGAGGGTTTGAAGATGAAGTGTGTGTGTTTGTTTGTGTTCTCTAACAAGAGTTGTGTGATACTTAGCTTGATCTCTACCCATTCTATATCATCTTATGATATAGAATGGATGATGAAACACATTATACATTAAACAAACACATTAACCATCCATATGGTTAATGCCTCTTGGTCCATGGAAGATTCTCTTACAAGAGTTCTTCCCAAGTCTTACAAAGCCTTCCCAAGGCATAAAGTAGCCACCAAGATGTCAACCATTCATGATGATGGAATTAATTAATCTTAATTAATTAATTAAATCATATCTTATTTAATTAATTCATTAATTAATTAAATCATTTCAATAAATGATAATATATATATATATATCTCACATATATATATATATACATAAACCCCAAATGGTGTGTCCGGAACCAATTCCGGGCGCACCAGAGAAATTTGGCAGATTACCACACTTTGGGGACCTTATTTGGGAGAATGGACATAACTTTTTTAATTAAGAAAATACCAAACATTTGCACTGAACGGACTAAACTGCCCTTAAAAAAATCTAATATAAATACAATATTCTCTCTTTCATCATTATTAGTACTACACAATTCTAGCAAACTTCTCTCTACATCCCCTTTCTCTCTCGATCTCCTCTTTCTCTCTCGATCTCTTCCGCTTATTCAATACATACCGCCCACCTTATTGACCGGAATCTGTTGCTTCAATCCATCCTTGTGAGTAACATTTATTTTTTGGGCATTTAAAGATGTAAAGTTTGAATCTTTTTCAATTTAGTTGAGTTAAAATCACGTTTTTCAATATAGTTGTGTTAAAAATTACGTTTTTCAATTAGTTATTTACTTATGTGTATTGAATTTTTGTTATTTGAAGGTTTTTCAACAAAAGTTTGAATCTTTACCATTTTTATGGGTATATGGGTAAGTTTGCATACTAAAAATTGTAGATCTATGTGTAAAGTTTGTTTTTTGGTACTTTAACGTCATTCTTCGAACAAAAGTTTGAATCTTTAAGGTTTTTATGGGTATATGAGTAAGTTTGCATACTAAAAATTATAGATTTATGTGTAAAGTTTGTTTTTTGGTACTTTAACGTTATTTTTAGAACAAAAGTTTGAATCTTTTTAAGTTGAGCACACGACTTTGGGTTTAAATAATGTGTAAACTATGAATTTATGTTCTATGTGTGTTATGTGTATGTAATTTGAATATTTAATGTCGTTTTGTAATAAAAGTCTGAATTTTTGGGGTATTATGTTGATATAGTCTCATTTTCTAATAATTATAACACTGTATAATCAAATATAATTGATTATAACATTGTATAATAAAATATAATGGATTATAACGGTATACTAAAGTATAATCGAGCATAGCACGTTATAATGTAATATGTCATTTATGTGTAGTTACAACTCATATAATTTCTTTAATATTGAAATATGATGTTGATATAGTTGAGTTTATTATGATACATGACTCTGGGTTTAAATAATGTGTAAACTATGAATTTATGTTCTATGTGTGTTATGTGTATGTAATTTGAATATTTAATGTCGTTTTGTAATAAAAGTCTGAATCTTTGGGGTATTATGTTGATATAGTCTCTTTAGATGATTTGAATTTTAGTTTAATTATTTCAGGGTGAAGAAATTAGAGAGTTCAAGTTCTAAAGTAGCACGAGTGGCCATCGAAGAAAAGATTCTTGTTAAAGAATAGAAATATAATTCTTTTTTATTTTATTTTTTCTATTTCACGGTTTGTTTAGTATTAATTCTATGTATTTTGTACTAATTCTAATTCACTCATCCAATTTCTATGGTTGTATCTTATTTTTGTGCAATTACTTTTTGCTAATTAATATGCAATGTATAACATATCAATTTTTGTTAGTGTTGAACTCTGTAACATCAATTTGGTGCAAAAAATAATTGTAAAGATAAATGGTAAAGTTAAATCGTGACAAATCTAAGTTCATTGTGAATTTAAACTGATTAAAACGTATTATAATAGATTATAATATATTATAATAATAGTCATTTCAATCCAAAAAACGAGAAAATAAAATAATAATAAAAAAAGAAAAAAAACCAAAAAACTTGTCTAATACTATTAATTTTTCATTAAGGGTAAAATAGTCAGTTCACTGCAAAAGTGTGGTATTTTCTTAATAAAAAAAGTTTTGTACATTCTTGCAAATAGGGTCCCCAAAGTGTGGTAATCTGCCAAATTTCTCGGCGCACCATCGGTTCGGTCGGGACACGATCTCGATCGAACCGAAATTCTTCAATATGGATCAAATCCCTTATTCACTTTTGGGTCACTACTCGAAAGTATCTTCGGTAATTGTTACGTGTGTGACCTCATAGCCCGAGTAATGAAAGCATCGGGATTCATCGTATAAGACCGTATACACGAATCCCGAAGATCATCGTGAGAGCCTAGTCTGCCATTCGATGACCCCCGGCATTATCTCGGGTGAGACTACTGATAGTTCAGATAACTATCGGTTGTTGAACCGTATACATAGATGATATAGTTCACGGGCACTAATTGAGGAAATTGACACATCAATTTCCAACACTAACTTCCAGAGATTGGTCCAGGTTGTTTGATTTATTTTATTACAGTTTTGGGGATTATTAGTCGTATATTTATGTTTGTTTTTGAGATGTTGGTATAGATTTTTACTGCTAAATTTGTTGCTAGGTAGATTTTGAGTATTTTCACCTTTTTGTATAGGTATGGATAAAATTTTAGTCCAGATTATTTGGGGGAAGAGATGTTTAATACGCGTGAAGTTCCAACTGTTATCATTGATTAGTTCAGAAACATAATTAGGATAAAAGTCAGGGATGGGATTTATGTTAAGGAAATTGGCAAGGGTATGTGGATAGATATCAGGAATCCAGTGATCCTTCCAAATATTTACCTCATGCCCATTACCAATAGTGAAGACCATACTGTCTTTAATATTTTTAATTCCCAATAGTAAACCTTTCCAAGTTGTTGAGGAATTATGTTTTCTAGTTGCTTTTAGAGCATTAGTATTAGGAAAATATTTAGATTTTAGAGTCTGACTAAGAGGAATGTTAGGCTTATGAATAAGTCTCCAATTATTTCTAGCGAGGAGAGCAATGTTAAAGAGATGGAGATGTTTAAAGTTGAGACCTCCATCTCGTTTATCTTTGCAAAGAAATTCCCAGTTAATCCAATGAATGTTTTTATTGTGTTTTCCTCCCCAGAGGAAGTTTGCAAATAGATTGTCTATAGTTTTGATAGTTTTAAGGGGGAACTTATATATTTCCATGGGATAGACAAGAATTGATTGTAGAGTGCTATGAATTAAAGTGGTTTTTCCAGCAAAATTTAAAATTTTTGTCTTCCAGCTAAAAATTTTTGATTTAATTTTATCAATAATATCTTTAAAGATTTTTTCTCGATCAGTGTTGATATCTAAATTTACTCCAAGGTATTTGCCGAAGTTTGAGCTTTCTGAAATGTTTAATTGATTTATGAAAAAGTTTCTTTTATCTTGTGAAGTGTGTGGACTAAAAGTTATGATTGATTTATCAAGATTAATAATTTGGCCAGAGTCAGAGCAAAATTCTTTAATAATCTTACAGAAAGAGTCGATCCTTTGATTATCTAAGTGTAAGAAGAAGTAACTATCATCAGCGAAAAGTAGGTGGTTTATTGGAGGACTTTTCCTAGTAATGGAAATGCCTTTTAGATTTTTATTATTTTGTTCTTTAATTAAGGAAGCAGATAGAGCTTCTGTGCAAAGGGCGAAGAGAAGAGGTGAAAGGGGATCTCCTTGTCGAAGACCCATAGCCGGACCTATAGCTAACAAGGTGGTGCAATTGCCGGACCTATAGGCCAGTTATTTTGGTAGAACTCCACAGGGAGTCCATCGGGTCCTGGGGATTTAAGTTTGGGCATCTGGAAGAGGGCCTTTTCAATTTCATCAGGAGTGAAGGGGGAGTTTAAATAGTTATATTGAGTTAGGTTAAGAGAGGACTTAATATTATCAATAGTTTTATATATTTTGTTATTCGAAATAGTAGGATTAAAAAGTGTGTGGAAATAATTGGAGCAGAGGTTTGATATGTCCTTAGGATTAGAAAAAAGTTCATCATTGTCATTTTTAAGTTCTAAGATTGAATTGATTTTGGTTTTATATTTAACTTGTGCATGAAAAGATTTTGAGTTACAGTCACCCTCAGAGATGGATTTTATTTTAGCTCTTTGTTTCCAGTAACTAGTCTCATAAGTAAGAAGAGTATCCAGATGTTTTTTATAATAATCATTGAGGTATATATTATTATTAGAGTGGAGATTATTCTGAGTGTGTTCCAGAGATATTTGGATGTCATTAATGTTTTGGAAGATATTTCCTATTCTATGCTTGTTCCAATTTTTGATATCTTTTTTTTTTTTATTTTTTTTAGTAAATTTATGAGATTATAGGTAAGAGATCCTTTATAATTATTATTGGGAGCAGAGAAGTCAGTCCAGTGTTTTTGAAGGATAGAGGGGACATCAGGGTGGTTCAGTATAAACGATTCTAGTTTAAAAGGTTTAGGGGAATTATTAATATTAAATTGAGATTTATGATGAGAGGTCCATGGTCCGATCTTTGGATTGGAAGGAATTGTATCGTTCCAATTTTATCGGATGTCCCCGAAGGGACCAATTTTATCGGATGTCACCAGTTATGCTTAAGTTTGTTGATTTTAGTGGACGCAATGATGCACTAGAGTTCATGAAATGATATGTTAAAATGGTATCAGAGCGGGGTCGTCCGAAATGTAAGATCTAAGTGCTATGCGGCGCAAAGTGCTACGTCGAAGACGGGAGTGACCTCTTGAGGCCGTAGGACCCACCTCTAGAGTCTCACACGGATGGTACGGTCCTGAATGTGGAGTGGATGTGGCTCAACGAGGACGTTGAGTGTTTAAGTGGGGGAGATTGTAATACCCGGCCCAGAGTGAGTGATGTGATATGGTTGATATGATCTGATTGGTACTACTCATACCATCAAGATGCATCTTCTTTTCGGTAGCCCAACTCATAAGAACTCCAAAGTTAAGCGTGCTTGACCTGAGGTAATTCTAGGATGGGTGACCCACTGAGAAGTGCCCCGGTGAGCACGTGAGTGAGGACAAAACGTGCTGGAGAGACCCGTGGTGGTTTGTGAGGCCAGTCCATCAAATCAAAATAGCGTTCCGACCCGGTGTTATGGGGAGGGGTGTTACAGTGGAGTAATATGATGAGGTATGAGCATGTTGGCATTGATGAGACTGTATAATATGTGAGACAGTTATGGGGTTATATGTGGTCCTGATCCGGCAACTTAGGGCAGTTCTAGCCGGTCACTTCGGTGATGTCAGTGGGTGGTTGGTGTGACGGTGTAGGTGATGATAGGGGATAGGATGGTTCTAGCTGGCCACTTCGGTGATCTCAGTGCGTGGTTGGTGTGATGGTATGGATGATGATAGATTATAGGATGATTCTAGCCGGTCACTTCGGTAATGTCAGTGCGTGGTTGGAGAGGTGGCGTGGATGAGTCGGTCTCCCTAAATGCGAGGTTAGGTAGAGTGTTGTACAGTGCGAAAATCCGGATCCAGAGCATATATTGATTGCATTTATGTGATTATTGCTGGTTATTGTTGTTGAGACTATTTGTTGTCGATGTTGAGTTCTATTATTGTTGTTCGGTTACTGCGTTGCTTTCGCATCACGTATGTGGGGTGGTAGCCACGCGTGAGAAGGATATCACCAGTTGTCGAGCTGACCCCTTCGAGGACATATCTTTTCAGGCTAGATCGGCAGAGTTAGTATCTGCATCGTTGAGAGACGGACGACATTAGGAGTTTCCTCAGTCATCATATTTAGAGTCGAGTTATTACGTATGTTTATTGACTATTTTACCCCTGCGTGGGTTATCAGATGTTGCTCTTTTCTTTTACTTCTTATATGATGTGGAGTTGACTGACACCCGATGGAAATGTTTTTTTTCTCTCGTTTGACTCACCATGAATTTTTCACATTTTTCATTTTCTTTTATTTAAACCACTTTAATCATCTAAAACTGTTTTACTTATCGATTCATCCATCGAGTGGTGACTCTGGTTTCGGATTTGTTATCGAGGCTAACCTCAGGGCGGGCCCACCTGGGGCGGGTCGTTACAATTTCCATCTTTATCAAGCTTTCGTTTAAATACCTATTTGCATTTGATGGGTCTATCACCCTTCGGCAAATCAATCAATGTCCATACTTCATTATGGTACATTGAGTCCATCTCGGATTGCATGGCTAGGAGCCATTCATCAGCATCAGGTTGTTTCATGGCTTCCTCATAGGTAGAGGGCTCCCCGTTTTCAATCATGAAGAATTCCCCATGCCATCTATCGGGTTCCTGACGGTACCTTTCGGATCTCCGAGGGTCAGGTATGGCAAAATGCTTGACTTATGGTAGGATTAATTATAAGCATATAATCATGATTATGTAGGAATATATACATTCACTCAAGCAAGAATAAATATCACATGACCATGAAAATAAAGAATGTAACGCAATAGCTGAAAATCAAAATTTATCAAGAAACCTGGTCTAAAATTCCTGAAAAATTAGCTCTTGAAAGAGAGGGGTGCCTTCGGGAACGCGGACACAGGTGGTGCATGGCTGTCGTCAGCTCGTGCCATAAGGTGTTGGGTTAAGGCCCGTAACGAGCGCAACCCTCGTGTTTAGTTGAAAGAGGTTGACAATAAGTTCTTTCAAAATGGACTATTTGTCCATCTATTAGAGGTGATCCGGAAATGTCTACGATCGAGTAAATAGCTCTATGAACGAATGGATCGGATCGACTTGGAAAATGGAAAGATTTGTACAAGTTATACGCTTCGTCACCACTTTGTGGAAAATCGTTAGGTATGAATATGTTAGATACCTGTGACTCGATTGGTGAAATAGTATCTTTTGAATTGGGACTTTAAGTTAGTAGAAATGATAAAGAAGTACTCCCCACGATTCCGATCTAAAAACCGAAAGATAAACTAGACTTAATTCTAAACTAAGTCTTCAGTCATCCTTCAGTTCCTTGAGTGGCTTCGTCTTCTATTGATTACAATCACACATGGTGATAAATAATTGACACGTATGTCAATAAAATAAATTGACACAAGTCGTCATAAAAATAGCACGCATGCTATATTTTCTTTTGACACAAGTCCTCATATAATCATGACAACACGCATGTTGTATTTCAAAAACCAGATCATATCACTTATCCCCACATTCATTCATAATGAAATAAACTTCCAATATATATCAAAATATATAAAATACATGAATTAAATCAATTAAACATGCAAGGATGTCAAACAAATGTACACACAATTATAATACACATATGTAATAAATTGTACATCAAATGTAACAACCAAATCAATAACTCATGGGTTTTAAATAATTAATTAATGCCTTCAATTTTAATTAATAACCATTTAATATTATTTATAATCAATACAAATAAAATTAACAACTAATCATATTAGTGTTATTAATTAAAATATTATAACATTAAATTCTAATCAAATTATCATACAAGTTAAAATAATTCAATTAATTTTAATGATAATCAAAAGTCAAAATACTAGAATAGCCAAAATATTCACAATAATAAATAAAACGAAAAAATCCAAAACAATTTTGAAACAAAAAACAATAGGGCACAAGCTCCCAATGAGGGGGAGTGCCACGTGGCAACCCACATGGCAGACTCTCAACGTGGCAGTCCATGTGGCTGCACACATGGAAAACTGTCCATGATTGGCCAAAAATATCTTCTTTTTTTTCATTTTCAATTACATGAACACATGACTATTCAACAATCATTTTCGAGTACTTAATAAATCTAAATAAATTCAGAAAAATTACAGTAGACTCGAAAATCATTCTAGTATTTGATTTATATCTTTTCAGATTTTAGAAAAATATATACAGCCCTGAAAATACTATTCAACCGAATGGTATATCAATTCCGTTCGGGTGAACACATGGCTGTTCAAACATTTATTTCGAGCACTTAAAGAATCGAAACAATTCCAGAAAAATTACAGTGAAGTCGAAATTCAATCTAATATTCGAATTATATTTTTCCAGAATTTTATAAAAGTATATACAGGCCTTAACAATTACATAATCGCACACTACTCCTAATGCACAAAAACCTCAAGAGATGATATCAAAACATACATACATGATATTATAATTCATGAAATCATATTTCAAAACATTTAAAGTGAATTAAAATATATGTACCGGGCTCATGATGCCACTGTTGGGTTTTATTACGAGTTTTACGTATTTTGATATGTAAAACTCGTAATAAAACCCAACACTTACAAATGTCCAAAGTAAAACAATGAGGAACTAGAGTCTTGACGCTTGTTCTCGACTTGCTCATCCGTATGCCTCGTATGCACAAAAACAAGTCAATTATTAGTACGATAATGATTTGTTATACCTGAAAAACATGGGTGTTAACCTACGGGTCAACAAACTCCCCCTTTTTTATGATAATAAATCAACTTATGCTTTGGAGGATTAAAGGTAAAATAAGTGAACAACAACTCCCCTATAAGAGGACACATGAAATGTTGAAATACAACGAAAAGCAGATGGTATATAATCAATTGTTGTAGCGGAGTATAAATAAAAATTTGAAAAAGAATCACACATAAGAGGTTTCTGATCTATTCAAGTTACCTAAAAGAACCATTCAAATAACTTGGAAGTTACATAAAAATACTTCGGATCACCAGTTATTCATAAGAAATAAAATTGTAGTAGAAAGAGGGTTCAAAATGACGTAAAACATGGTGTTGGATATTTCATTATTAGACAACAATTGTATTATTGTCAAATTGAGCCTTTGTAATAATTAGCCCAGTACGTTTTAGTAATACGTATGTCTTTCCTAAACAGGTTGGACAGGAGGGGTGACTAGAAACCTTTGCTGGGGCGAATTGGACTTCACATTTTGGACGCTCGGCTCGACCTGTGAATTCAACTGGGCTGCTCTGCTTTGCTCCATCAGGCTTTGTGGATGCTGCAGCGAATGGGACGAAGGCAGACAGTGGGCAGTTCACTTCGGGCAAATATGAGGATAATCAATGGGCTAAATGGGGAGAATTTTGTCAGTTTATGGGTAACTTTAATATTGGTTCTCATGATCGGTTGAGTGGTATGTATATTAATAGTCATTGAATTATTGATACAGGGACTTCAAGTCATGTTACTGGAAATTATAATTTATTGCATGATATTGTTAATATTCCGAGTTGCTCGATTCGTTTACCTGATGGGCAGATCACTAACGATGTTTAAATTGGCATTGTTCGCTTGTCTACTTTTCTTGTTTTACGTAATATTTTATTTGTGCCTTACTGCACCTGCAACTCATTTTCTGTGTCCTAGTTAATAGATTCTCTTAATTGTGTTGTTCATTTTACTATGAATGGTTGTATAATACAGAACCACACCTCGAGGGCGCTGATTGGAGCCGGTGAACAATGGAATTGTCTTTACTATTTTGTGGTATTCCGAAGACTTTGGTGTTACAGGTTGATGGAAAAGTTCCACCAGATTTATGGCATCAAAGATTAGGGCATCTTTCAGACAAACTTGTCTGATCGCTTTCTTTTATTTCCAATTCTTGTCGTTTGTCGAATAAAGCTTGTATTATGTGTCATCAAGCTAAACAAAGTCGAGACTCTTTTGTTAATAGTGATCATAAGGCTACGTGTTTTTCTAATTGATACACTGTGATGTGTGGGGTCCCTATCACACTGCATCCTCATGTGGTGCTCGTTATTTTCTTGCTCTTGTGGATGATTATTCGCGTGCAATTTGGCTTTATTTGTTGGTGGATGAAACTGAAGTTCAGAAGTACTTTGTGCAGTTTTTGCGTTTATTATTTGTCAGTTTAATGCTAAAGTTCATTGTGTCCGTATGCGTGATTATTTTTCTACCCATGGCATCCATTTTCAAACGTCCTGTGTCGGGACTCCTCAACAGAATGGGAGGGTTGAATGGAAACATCGTCATACTCTCAATATGGGCAGGGCATCAAGGTTTCATTCTAATTTACCTATTCAGTTTTGGTGTGAACGTATTTTTACTGCTGCTTATCTGATAAATCGTACACCCTCCAGTGTCCTACATTTTAAGACTCCGTATGAATTATTATATGGTCATGTTCCTTCTTACACACACTTGCGTGTTTCCGGTTCTCTATGTTTTGCCCATGATCAAAAGCGTAAGCTTAATAAATTTGGCAGTCGCGGAAGGAGATACATCTTTGTTGGTTACCCCCTTGGGAAAAATGGGTGGAAACTGTTCGACCTGAACTCTCACTCTTATTTTGTATCGCGTAATGTTGTGTTTTACGAAACAGAGTTCCCTTATGTGCACCCCTTACCTAGTGTTTTTGTCCATACTCTTGTGGTTTCTCCCTTTGTTGTTGGTATTTTGGATGATTCTATGTTAGAGTTGGAGGAGGAAACTGAGGTTGTGCCTCCGCTTAAGGTGTTCGACGCGACGCGGGACTGCGCTAGGTGCAGTCTCCGGTAAAGGGGATATTAGCAACCCAACTGGCAAATGGTACGGTTTTGGTAACAGGGATGGAGGAAAGTTTGGGACGAGGGAAACGTGTCAAGCTTCCTTCAAATGTTCACAGTTTACTGAAAGATGTACTTATGAACGCCACACAAAAGTAAAGACCATCCTCACCGTACTCCTCTAATACCTCAGGTACCCTCTATCACATACTTCATTCTGTAAACTGTGAACGTTTTTCTACTAGGCACATGAATTTTCTTGCAGCTGTACTGCAAGTACGAAACCAAAATCTTTTAATGAAGCTATGAAACAGCATGAGTTGCGCCAAACTATGCAGAAGAAAATTACTGCTCTTGAGGATAATGGGACATGGACATTGGTAGACCTGCCAAAAGGCAAGAAAGCTCTTGGGGCTCAATGGATCTATAAGGTAAAATATAAATCTAATGGTACGATTGAACGTTATAAGACTCGTTTGGTTGTGTTTGAAAATCATCAGGTTGAAGGCATCGACTTTGGTGATACTTTTGCACCAGTTGAGACTCCCGCCGGGATTTTCAGATAAAGGTCGTTCGGGTTTAGTGTGCAAATTGTAGAAATAATTGTTTGGAACAAAACAAGCACCTCCTTGTTGGTTTTCGAAGCTCCTGATGCTTTATGGCGGTATGGGTTTATTTATGATTATTCTTTGTTCACTTTGACTAAATGGGATGTGAGATTGAATAAGTGGATGACGTGATCTTGCCGGGGAATAATTTCACTACGATTTCTGTTTATAAACAATATCTGCTTCTATATGAAAGACTTAGGTATCTTGAAATACTTCTCGCGGGTCGAGGTTGCCCGTAGTCATGAGGGGATATTTCTGTGTCAACCGAAATATGCCTTGGATATCACTACAGAAGCTGGGTTGTTAGGAGCCAAACCTGTGAGTTTCCCGATGGAACCGAATAAAAAATTGGCTACCTCTACTAGCGCACCTCTTCGAGATGGTGAGAGATATCGGCGGTTAGTTGGTCATCTTATATACTTGGCTTTCATTCGCCCTGATTTGTCCTTTGTTGTTCAGCTTCTGTCCTAGTTTGTACACGAGCCCTGTCAGGATCACCGGAACGCCGCATTACGGGTAGTTCGATATTTAAAAGGAAGCCCTGGAGAAGGCATACTGTTGCGTCCTGATAATGATTTACATTTCTCAGGAAGGTACAATCAGATTCACTATTATACTCCTCAAAGCAACCCTTTTTATATTTTTAAATCTGCTAAATGGGAACGATTTAGAAAGTAAGGTGATCAACTGAGATCCTTTGATAGTTAGGTGATCATCTGGGACCCTGCCCCAAAGATAGGTGATCATCCCGGCCGTTTGCCGTTATTTAAATGTTGAAGACACACGTAAATAACTTCAATATGAAGATGAAATAACAAAATTTGAATAAATTAATCATTAGTATTTTATTTGAGAAAAAAGTAGAAGAAAATAACAAAATTGGAAAAAAATTTATATTTTTAAGCTCGACTATAATTGTTTTGCTTCAATATAAAATAAATTAATGATGAATATAATTTTTTTTTTAAAGATAAAAATAACAATATTTGAAGTAAAATGACAAAAAATTGATGTAATAGAGGAAAATGGGGAGCTTGGAAGGTGTCCCCATCTTTACAGTGAGGACTGTAAAATTAGATGAGGGTCTCACTTAATATGTGGAATATGAAAATGAACTTTTTATTGTATTTATACCATTCCCTCCATATATTAATGCTATGAGCGCATTTAAGGATGCTACTACGAATGCTTAGTGTTGCAAACGAGCCGGGTATGACCAGGCACTGCGATAACTGGTCGGGTTTGAACTTTACCTAGCCGGGTAATTACCCTGTATCTCGAGCCTGGTAGCAACCTATTACCCTCGTATCCCTCGATAAAGACACGAGTGGGTACCAAACCGAGTTTTTTTAGTTAGACGACAAGCGGGTGCCGACTTACCCCCAAATTTCTATTTAAAAAGATCCTGTTTTAGGGTTCACTCCAACGTTATTTAAATGTTGAAATGCAAATCTGGAAATTCTCTTCAATACAAATTTTATGTTGGTCAATAAATTAATTATGGTTAAAGTATAACATATATATTATATAAGTATATAATATCAAAACTTAATGAGTGGGTAATCAAGAGGACCGGGTAACCCAAATAGCTATCGAGTAAAAAAATTATTTGGATATGCTTCGATAAAAATATGAGCGAGTAACGAAACCGAATTCCTCGAATTGAGTAACGAGCACGTTTCGAATTACCCGCTCCATTAACAAACCTCGGGCTCCAAATGCTGAAGTCTCTAATTATGCAACTTCGCTCAATTTTTGGGCCACATATGGCAAGTTTCTCCTCCCGAATACAAACGCATAGATGGAAACAAATCAAATTGTATTGAATATATTTCTCTTTGTGATTGGGTTTTGTATAATTAACTGGGGTATCCTAGAGTTTTTTAATATCATAACAATATTTTAGTATAATTAATCTACTTGTCTAGTTGTCTTGTAGCTAATAGCTATATTTGAAAGATTGTATTAAATTTGTTAAGTGTCAGTGAAGGTACAAGTCGGCAATGCACAATGTACAACTCGGCGAAGCGTGTAGTTTATTAAAGTGTTTCCCACAGGATTCGATATCAGACTTTCGGTTATTAAAAGGCACGCGGCCAATCAGAGAGTGCCACGCAACTAGCCGTTAGAAAATACAGTTAGCAAGTTAGTTAGCTTGTTAGTTAGGGTTCTTGGAACCGAAATTAGGCAATTCTTATCCGATTAATTATCTGTTGATTCCTTATAAATAGAACTAGTTCATATAATTGTAATCATCAATCAATAAAGAATTGTTCCAATTATTCTTCTATGAAAGCTCAATTTCTCATTTTCTTCTAGTCGTTTGTTTTCTAATTTTCAGTTTTTAGCTTTGTTTGAATTTTGCTATCTGTTCTTGAATTCTTTGATGGTATCAGAGCTATAGGGTTGTAGATTCCAGTTCAGAATGGCAAATGAAGAAGAGATTGAGTACAAGCCAAACAATCCCCTTTTCCTCCATAGCTCAGATCATTCGAGCTTGGTGTTAGTCAATGATTTGCTTACAGAGCATAACTATTAGACCTGGAGTAGGTCAATGATCACAACATTGAAGGCAAGAAACAAACTGGTATTCATTAATGGGGTGTTCCAAAGGCCAAACAGTTTGCATCAAGATTTCAATCAGTGGGATAGGGTGAATGCTACTCTTCTTTCTTGGTTGTTGAATGCCATGGGAAAAGAGCTTGCTAGAAGTTTCTCTTATGCCACTGAAGCAGATCAGCTGTGGCAGGAATTGAAAGAACAATTTGGGGGTTGTGCTTGTTCTAGAACTTTTGAACTAAGGAAAGAGATTTACACAACAAAGCAAGGAAAGGATTCTGTTGTTGTATGAAGGCCTTATGGGAGGAGCTAGTGTGTTTGAGGCCTATGTTGAAGTTTGGTGATTATGAGGAGGAGAAGATGATGCTTTCTGTGATGGGTTTAAATGATGAATATGAAGGAAATAGGAGTCAGATCTTGATGTCTGATCCATTGCCAAATTTGGCAAAGACATATGGTTTTATAGCTAATGTGGAAAAGCAAAGGAAAATCAATGGTGTGAATTCTGAAAATTTTATGGAAATGTCTGCTATACAAGTTGCTCCAAGAAATTTGGGACAGAGGTTTGATGCACCAAGAGTGCAGAATACACAGAATAATTCAACAAGGTATCAGGCTAGTGGGATGACCACTGGAAGATTTCAAGGGAAAGAAGATAAATCCTTCTTGAAATGTGATCATTGTCAGAAAAAGGGACACTTGAGGAGAGATTGTTTCAAGCTAAAAGGATTTTCAGAGTGGTGGCCTAGTTTGAAGGATCAAAAGCCTAGGGAAAGGGCAAACTGCTCTCAAGAATACTCCACTCCTATGGAAGAGACAGGAACAGACCAGTTAAGCAACAAGGATGTGGTGGCTTTGATTCAGCAAGAGGTTAACAGGGCAGTAAAGGGAAAAGACATTGCTCTCCAGTCTGACACACACATGGCAGAATGTGCTCATTTTGCAAATGAAGTGATGATTGAAGGGGATGATCATTTCTCAGGTAATATCAGTCCATGTTCAAAATTACAGAATAACCTATTGCAGAGTCAATGGATCATTGACAGTGGGGCTACTGCTCACATGTGTAACAATTTGAGTTTGTTAAAAAATTATAAGCATTTGGAAACAACTATTGATATAACATTACCTGATAATACAATAAAGAAAGTTTGTATTAAAGGAAATGTTAAAATCAATAACTGTATAACCTTGAAGGATTGTTTATATGTGCCTTCATTTAAATTCAATTTGCTGTCAGTTTATAAAGTTTGTGCTAATTCAAATATTCATTTTGATTTTAGTTCTGACAAGGTTGTTTTGCCAGATGCTAGTTCCAAGAAGCATTTGGCAGTAGCTTGGGCCAGGAGGGGCCTTTATTTCCTGCAAGAAGAGAGTTTAGTTGTTAATAATGGAATAAGTGATAAGCACAGTTGTCATAGTATAGTTAGTGTCAATGAAGCAGCTCTTTGGCATTCTAGAATAGGACATGCTCCTATAGAAGTTCTGAAAAGATTGTTAAATCCTTATATGCTAAATAGTTTGGACACTTGCTTTGTATGCCCTCTTGCCAAACAGCAGAGGATGATGTTTAATAAAAGAGCTGTTTCTGCTAAGAAAGTGTTTGACATATTGCATCTTGATATATGGGGTCCCTATAAAGTAAATGCTAGACAAAATGCACATTACTTCTTGACTATTGTTGATGATCACAGTAGGTTTACTTGGACTTTGTTAATCACCTCTAAACATCAAGTAATTGGTATATTCAGTGATTTCTTGAAAATGATCAAAAGACAGTATGATGGCTTAGTAAAGAGAATTATGTTAGATCATGGCAGTGAATTTCTTAGTTCTGAAATTTTGCATAACAAAGCCTGTGTGTATACTCCCCAATAGAATGGGGTAGTAGAAAGAAAGCATCAACACTTATTGCAAGTAGCAAGAGCCTTGATGATACAATCTCATTTCCCTGACAGTTTTTGGGGAGATGCAGTTTTAACAGCAACTTATTTGATCTACAGGATGCCTACTTCTATCTTAAACTAGAAATCTCCTTATGAGTTTTTGCATCAATTGACACCTGATATTTCACATCTTAAGATATTTGGTTGCCTTTGCTATGCTACTAACACTCTTCCTCACAAATCTAAGTTTGATCATAGAGCTTTTGCTTGTATTTTCATTGGTTATCCTAGTGATCATAAAGGTTACAAGTTATTTAGGTTACATGACAATGAAGTTATCATATCTAGGGATGTAAAATTTCATGAAAACTTGTTTCCTTATGCTCCAAATTTTCCAGTTAACAATTTAGTACCTATTAATGAGGTTGCTCAGGATAATTTAGTTATTTTTCCTCATCAAGATGTTCTTACTGACTTATCTGTTAACACACAGAAAGCTATGGATACAAGTAACAACAACTCTGGCAGAGTTAGACAACCACCTAGTTGGTTGAAGGATTATGTAGTGGCACAGGTATGCAGCAGAAGGAAAAAGAAGATGCAGTAGTGCTGCCTTATGATGAGTTTTTAGCTAATATAGTTGAAGGAAAAGAGCATGTCACTTATAGACAAGCTCAAGGAAAACCAGAGTGGGAAATTGCTATGACAAAGGAGATACAAGCCTTGGAACTTAACAACACTTGGGAGCTTGTACAGCTGCCTATAGGACACAAACCTATAGGTTGCAAATGGGTATACAAGATCAAGAGAAAGCCTGATGGGAGTATAGACAAGTTTAAAGCCAGATTAGTGGCAAAAGGTTACAATCAAGTTGAAGGACAGGATTATTTTGACAGTTTTTCTCCCGTGGCTAAGTCAGTCACAGTGAGACTTGTCTTGGCTTTGGCTGCTTAGAAACAGTGGTGTTTGCATCAAATGGACATTAATAATGCATTCTTGCATGGTTACTTAGATGAAGAGATATATATGGCATTGCCTGATGGCTATAAACCAGAATTAAAGGGCACTAAAGTTTGCAAACTGACAAGGTCTCGTTATGACTTGAAACAAGCTTCAAGACAATGGAATCTTGAGTTTACAGCCAAGATTATTCAGTATGGATTTGTGCAATCATATCATGACACTTGCTTGTTCACTTATCAGTCTAAGAGTGTGTATATGATTTTGATAGTATATGTTGATGACATATTGATAACTAGAACTTTAGATTCAGATGTCATATTGGTCAAGCAATTTCTGCACAAACACTTTACAATCAAGGATCTAGGACAAGCCAAGTATTTCCTTGGAATTGAGATACAGAGGTCTACAAAGGGTATGCTGTTGACACAGCAGAAGTACATTAAAGACATCATCTCAGATTTGAAAATGAAGAATGCAACAGCAGTAGCTACTCCCTTACCACATGATTGGCATGCACATGATCATACTTCACCTCTATTAGAGGATCCATCTGTTTATAGGAGACTGGTTGGTAGGTTGCTATATCTCAACTTTACTAGACCAGATCTTACTTTTAGTGTGCACCATTTGAGCTAGTTCATGCAGCATCCCACTCAACACCAATGGAAAACTGTTCAACATGTGGTTAAGTACTTAGTCCACACCAAGGCTCATGGCTTGTTCTATCCAGTAGACAATGTTGCATCTATGTCTTGCCTATTGTGATAGTGACTGGGCCAAATGCCCCATCACTAGAAGGTCAACTACAAGATACTGCATATTCTTAGGCAAAGCTTTAGTATCTTGGAAGTCCAAGAAACAGCCAACTGTGGCCAGGTCTTCCTCAGAGGCAGACTACAGAAGTGCTGCTGCTGCTGCTTGTGAATTGAAGTGGTTATCTTATATACTTAAAGATTTGGCTCATAGTGTGCATCTGCCTATTCCACTTCATTGTGATAACAAATCTGCAATCAATATGATTGAAAATCTTGTCTTCCATGAGAGGACAAAGCACATAGAGTTGGATATTCATTTCATAAGAGATCATTACAAAGAAGGCTTCATTTGTCCTCAGTTTGTTGGTACAAAAGAGCAGTTAGCTGATATGATGACAAAGGTTGTGCCTGCCCCTCTCATGGCAGATTTCTTGTCCAAGATGAGCTTCATTAGAGCTCCATCTTGAGGGGGGTGGGGTGAAAGATTGTATTAAATTTGTTAAGTGTCAGTGAAGGTACAAGTCGGCAATGCACAATGTACAACTCGGTGAAGCGTGCAGTTTATTAAAGTGTTTCCCACAGGGTTCGATATCAGACTTTCGGTTATTAAAAGGCACGCGGCCAATCAGAGAGTGCCACGCAACTAGCCGTTAGAAAATACAGTTAGCAAGTTAGTTAGCTTGTTAGTTAGGGTTCTTTGAACCGAAATTAGGCAATTCTTATCCAATTAATTATTTGTTGATTCCTTATAAATAAAACTAGTTCATATCATTGTAATCATCAATCAATAAAGAATTGTTCCAATTATTCTTCTATGAAAGCTCAATTTCTCATTTTCTTCTAGTCGTTTATTTTCTAATTTTCAGTTTTTGGCTTCGTTTGAATTTTGCAATCTTCAATACAAATTTTATGTTGGTCAATAAATTAATTATGGTTAAAGTATAACATATATATTATATAAGTATATAATATCAAAACTTAATGAGTGGGTAATCAAGAGGACCGGGTAACCCGAATAGCTATCGAGTAAAAAAATTACTTGGATATGGTTCGATAAAAATATGAGCGAGTAACGAAACCGAATTCCTCGAATTGAGTAACGAGCACGTTTCGAATTACCCGCTCCATTAACAACCCTCGGGCTCCAAATGCTGAAGTCTCTAATTATGCAACTTCGCTCAATTTTTGGGCCACATATGGCAAGTTTCTCCTCCCGAATACAAACGCATAGATGGAAACAAATCAAATTGTATTGAATATTTATTTCTCTTTGTGATTGGGTTTTGTATAATTAACTGGGGTATCCTAGAGTTTTTTAATATCATAACAATATTTTAGTATAATTAATCTACTTGTCTAGTTGTCTTGTAGCTAATAGCTATATTTATGTACTTATTGAATTATTATTTCTGAAATTGAACTGGAACCTCTGAGGAACTACCTCTCCAGCAAAACAACGAAAATCAACCACCTAATGGGCCAATAATATATATGTACTTGACAATAAATTATTTTAGAAACTG
Organism: Echium plantagineum; assembly: GCA_003412495.2. Taxonomy (NCBI): domain Eukaryota; kingdom Viridiplantae; phylum Streptophyta; class Magnoliopsida; order Boraginales; family Boraginaceae; genus Echium; species Echium plantagineum. Next base: position 2,212,135 of record CM016567.1, on the reverse strand, counting down.
GAGTAATAAATAATGCGGTAAAAACTAATTTCAAGTCCTTACTTTCCAAGGCCCCAACCGAACCAGTGAATTCAATGTTGGAAGGAATACTCAACCTCAGATTCATTGGTTCGGTTCTAAACAACAATTCAATTTTTCATTATTATATAGCGAACCAGTGAATCTAGGGTTCGATATTCATTCCAACCTTGAATTCACTGGTTCGGTTGGGGCCTTGAAAAGTAAGGTCTTGGAATTATATATACCCAAATAATGCCAGTGAGTTTTTGTACTAGTAGTGTCAGCCTACATTATATATATTTCCACCTCGAGAATTTTCAAGACACTAAATTTACCCCATTTTATCTTTTATCAAACGACAAAACATACATTAATATAATAACTCGAATAATGATTCTCTACTTTCAAATTTTAAGACAATTAGTTGAATAAGTACCCAAGAAAGTTTTCTTATAAAGATCTATCCAATATTATATGTTGAACAAGCATTTATAACTAGACTTTGATGTTTTCCTTTGGAATATGTTTTAAGATTAAACAAAGAATTGCAGAACTTGATCTCCAATTGGAGATGTTTTGTGTATTTATATCTGAGGTTACAATTGAATGAGCTTACAGATAGGTCCTATTACTTATCTATACGATTGAATTTAAGTTACATCCTTATCTATTAGTACAACAACTTACTCAACTTAGCTATACTATCTCCTATAATGATGATTTAATCCTTATCGGTTTGTTGTGTAGATGAGGTGGTTGTTAGTTGCTGGCCTGCTGCATATCATGCTTACATCCCCCCTCAACCTGAGCCTGATGAGGAAGGCAATGGTTGGATACAACTGCCTTAAACTTCGAACAAGGAAGCGCTTTCGTAAAGACATCAGCAAGCTGCAGTTGTGTAGGAACATGTCTTACCTAAAGATCACCAAGCAAGACCTTTTCCCTCACAAATTGATAGTCAATGGCAATATGCTTCGATTTGGAGTGAAGAACAGGATTGTAGGCTAGATAGGTAGCAGAAATGTTGTCACATAATGCCACGAGAGCAGTAGCGAGCGCATTATGCAAGTCCTTTAACAACATTTGAAGCCATGTGATTTCAGCTGCCACTGAAGAAAATGCTCGATACTCAGCTTAGGTGCTAGATCTGGCAACCGTAGGTTGCTTTTTGATGACCAAGACACAATAGTACTACCAAAAAGCACACAGAAACCTGAAATTGATCGCCTTGTTTCGGGACAGCCCGCCCAATCGCTATCACTGAAGGCAGTGATTTCATATGATGAAACATGAGTAATAGAGATACCTTGATACATTGTGCCAAAAAGATACCGGAGGATTCTTTTTACAGCAAGGAGATTATGTTCAATAGGACTTTGCATGGCTTGGGCAGCCTGATTCACGGCATAAGTGATATCTGATCAAGTAAATTGAAGATATTGCAAGGAGCCAACCAGACATCTATATGCATGAGGATCCGAGAGATGGGGTGATTCAATGACACCAAGACTTCAAGGCGTGATAGGAGTTTGGACAGGAGTGCAGTTGATGAGCCCTTGTTTTTGTAACAACTCTTTAATATACTTCTGTTGGGACAGGAATAGTCCATTTTTGCTTGTAGTTACTTCAATGCCAAGAAAAAAAATGTAACTTTTCCATGTCATTAAGTGAAAACTCAACATTGAGGACTGCAACAAAATGCTTCAGTAGCTTGGATGAAGAACCTGTAATAATAATGTCATCTACATATACCAAGAAATACATTATAACATTATCAGTCTGAAAAAACAAATAAGCTAGAATCAGAATTGCTCTTTTCAAAACCATGACTTAGCAAAAATGTAGAAACCTTTTAAAACCACGCTCTTGGAGCCTGTTTCAAGCCATATAATGATTTCTGCAGAAGACAATGGTGATTAGGATAATCAGGATGCACAAAACCTTGAGGTTGCTTCATATGTACTGTTTCAGTACACGTTCCATTTAAGAACGTATTTTTAACATCAAGCTGCCTTAACTCCCATTGATTAGATATGGCAATAATAAGCACATTTCTTATTGTAGCTGGCTTCACAACCTGAGAAAAAGTTTGATCAAAGTCTATAAATTCATTTACAACCAATAAGATGATGAGAATGAAGAGGCGAGACAAGATCCCATGTATGATTTTGGACTAGGGTTGTGTACTTTTCAGCCATGGCTTTACACAAACGAGGATAGTTTTTAGCTTCAGAGTAGGACGTAGGAACGTGATAGGGATGATTAGATGTGGTGGAAACTGAAAGGGAAGGAATAACACGAGGTTTCAGACTACCCGTTTGAGACCTTGCGATCATCCTACAAGAAATAGGAACGGATGGAGGAGGGATGTGGGGAGAGCTTTGTGAGGATATAGATGTCGAAGTAGGGGATAGAGACGGCCCAGAATTAGAAGGAGTGGGATGGGAGTTGTCGGGTGGAAAAGGAGAGCGAGATGAAGTCGAAATAGTCGTAATCAGAGGAGAAGAAGCGTGAGACGAGGGAGGAACATTTGTAGTAGGAATATGCACAGGAAGAAAGATAGAGTTGGGATGACATAGAGAGGTAGTAGTACACTGAATAGGCAGGGAATTGGAGTAAGAAGCTGGATTATTGAAGTCAAAATTGTAGGAAAGAGCTTGGGACATGATGTATGAAAGTGAGAGTGAAAAGTTGAATAAGGAAAGATGTTCTCAACAAATGTGACATGTCTTGAGACAAGAATTCGATGAGATGGTGGATTAAAGCACCGGTAGCCTTTATGCAAGGGAGACACGCCAAGAAATATATGGGGGAGTGATCTTGGATCAAATTTCTTAGTACCATTTTTTATCATATGCGGATAACATAGGCCAGCGAATACTTTAATTAAACTGCAATTGGGAGGTTCGTTGTAGAGGAGCTGATGAGGAGAGTAGTGTTTAAGGGACGCAGATGGAAGTTTGTTGATGAGATAAACTGCATATGACAGTGCTTCCACCCAGAATTGAGGAGGCAATTGAGATTGAAATGACAGATATCTTCTTTTATCAATAATATGTCTATGTTTCCTCTCGGTTGTGCCATTTTGTTGAGAAGTATTTGGACATGAATATCTATATAGGATGCCATTAGTTTTAAAGTAGGGTTATTCTAACTTATGAAATTCCCCTCCTTCATCGGCTTGAAATGTTACAAGTGATGCTTGAAAAACATTTTTAGTCATCGTATGGAACTGTTTGATTATATCAAGTGTGTCAGATTTCTTTTTCATAGGAAATGTCCATGTGTATTTAGTATAAGCATCAACAAACACCACATAGTATTTAAAGCCAGAAGGTGAAAGTATTGGTGATTCCCATACATCAGAGAAAACAAGAGCAACAAGAGAAGTAGTTGTTATTATTTAATTTTGAACTTGTTTCTTCACATGTGTGCCTAATTGACATACATGGAATTAAGTTGAAGTTTATGTAGAGTAGTCGATCCTATGTGAGTAATAGAAAGTTGTTCATCATTTTTAACCATAACCTTAGTTGAGCCATAATAGGAAATTAAAGAGGTAAGGAGAGCAGAGTTACTAGTCATATGGGCTGAGGCGCCACTATCAGGTACCAAGTTGAATCATCAGCATCATTGAGGTGCATTGCCGCAAGCGATTTGTGAAGATTGGTTGATGTGAATGCGAGATTAAACCGGTTGGTGCAATTGAGGGCAGAGTGATTAAATGCATTACAAATTTGACATTGCAAAGAACCTTTGAGAGGAATCATGGAGTTTGGTGTAGCGCCAAGTATGCCATCATGCCTCCCTTGATTCTGAATTCGCCGTGGTTGAGATGGTGAATCATATACTTGATGTTGTTATGAAGATCTTGATGCATGAGAGAACGAGCCCCAGAATCTGAGAAGTCTACCACGCCCCCTGTATGGTTGTGTTTGGGATGAAATGACCTCTGAGAATTTGAGGTAGAAGAGTACATCACCATAGGAGTTGTGACATTGTCTTTCTGTGTTAAGAGGACATTATCCTCTTCACCCAGCAGTACGGGCCGGATATCAGAGAAGCTTGGTCTAATGATTTGAGCATTTATCACAGTTTTGACGGCATGAAATGAAGATGGTAGCCCCAATAGTGTCTGAGCGACTAAATCAGAATCGGTTAGAGGCTCACCAACAGCCTGTAAATTGCAATATATGGAATGCAATTGTTGGAGGTACTCAACCATTGGTCGATCTCCTTTGATAAAATGCTGAAACTTATGTCGCAGCTGCATTTTGGTAGCGGATGTACGATCAAGAAATAATTTTTGAAGAAGATTTTAGACTTCGTGAGAGGAATGACATTCATGGTTAAGAAAGGTCTCAAGCACATAAGTGGAGAGACTAGCCGTTAACCAACTGAGAGAGAGGTCATCACATTGCATCCATGTAGTGAATTGGGGGTGCTCAACACTTGGACATGGCAGAGTGCCTTCGACAACGCCAAGAACTTGTTGTCCTCGCAAGAAAACAATCATAAGTTTCTTCCATTGAAAATAGTTATCAAAAGTGAGTTCAAGAGAGACGGATGTTTTGGCATTTGTAGAGAGAGGAATTTTAGTGGGGAGGGGGAGTCGAGGAAAGGGCGTTGTTGTTTGAGGTGTGAGGGGAGGGGTCGGATCTGTATTATCAGTATAAGTAGACATGATAATGATAGCTGGAGAAGAAAAAAATTTACAGAATACGAACCAAAGCGACTGATACCATGTAAAATTAAACAAAGAATTGCAGAACTTGATCTCCAATTGGAGATGCTTTGTGTATTTATATCTGAGGTTATAGCTGAATGAGCTTACAGATAGGTCCTATTATTTACCTATACAATTGAATTTAAGTTCCATCCTTATCTACTAGTACAACAACTTACTCAACTTAGCTATACTATCTTCTATAATGATGTTTTAATCCTTATCGGTTTGTTGTGTAGATGAGGTGGTTGTTAGCTACTGCATATCATGCTTACATACGTATCTAATACATGAAAATCTTATTATCGTCTGTCCAACATATCAAAGACGGAATCAGTAAAGGCCGGGGAGTACGACGGTATGCGCCCCTCTAAATTCTTTAAAATAAAAGATATACCATATACAAGAACGGAACTAGAGGGGTAGGGGGCATGTGCCCTCCGGATTCCTACAATTAATGCATATAATATAAAACGTATGTAAAACCCAAGAAAAAAGCTGGAGTAATTATCAAAATCTCTTTCTTTTCCAACAACTACGAGGACATTTATAACAAAATTTTCATGCATTCGTTTGAAACGCATAGATAAACGATCGTATAGAACACACGTTCCAATTATAAACCAATACACATTTCATATGTTCGGTAAAAATAAAATCAGACATATATTATTGCCTTGAAAATCTGGATAATGAAAATAGGTTGGACCTATCTTAGTAAGGCATCTCATCGATCAATCAATATGAAAATTGAAAGAATTTTCTTGTGTAGCTTTCGATACAACATTCAAAGCTTTGGATTCCTCACTGTTTTTGTCTAAGGAATTCGTGATATACATTAGTAAAGCCATTCTAAGATAAATTGGTGAAAAATTATTGCTCGCCTATATGTAGAAATTTCGTAAAGTATTTGATACTTTTATAAAGTTTTCCATTCAATTAACTCAAAAAATTTAATATTATTGTCTACATGGATTATTATTACGAGTTTCATGGGAAGTTGGTAGTAGTGTGATAGGATAAACATAAATGTAGTCAAGATTATATATATTTTTACTGAATAAATGAGTGAACTTTAAGTAATCTCATACTCCCTCCATTCTTTTTATTTATTTTTCTAACTATTTACACACAGATTAAGAAAAATAAAAATTAATTAAAAAATACATTGAAAATGTAAGAAGACAATCAATTGAAACTATATATATAATTGGTTGGTTGATAACTCGTAATCAAAAAAATATATTAAAAATATAAATTGTCAATTAATTATTCTAAAAATAATATAATTGAATATCCACATTAATTTTTTCTATATTAACTCCTATACTCGGGCTAATAAAAAAAATGAATAAATCATAATTTTAGCGATTCTCTCATCTTTTTTCCAAAAATTATAAAAAATTAAATTATCATCACGAAATATGTGTCAGACGATGATAAACAAGTCTAGAAGGACGAGTATAGAAGGACCAAGCCAAGGTAAAAACTAATTCCAAGGCCCTACTTTCCAAGGCCCAACGAACCAGTGAATCTAAGGTTGGATACTCATTCCAACCAATGAATTCAAGGTTGGAATGAATACTCAACCTCAGATTCATTGGTTCGGTTCTAAACAACAATTCAATTTTTCATTATTATATAGGGAACCAGTGAATCTAAGGTTGGATATTCATTCCAACCTTGAATTCATTGGTTGGAATGAATATCCAACCTTAGATTCACTGGTTCGTTGGAACCTTGAAAAGTAGGGCCTTAGAATTATATATACCCCAAGCCAACTAGAAAGCTAGGTAGCAACTAGCAAGTAGTAGTGGAGGTTGGATAAAGAGAAGACAACAGTGCAGCTTTCTTATTTATGTACTTTTTTATCCTCAAAGTCATCAAGTTTTGCAGTACTGGGGACCAAACAGAGTCCTACCTATTGGCTATTGTCTTATAGATAAAATACACATACATAACGTAACGTTACACCTACTTAGGCCGTAAACGGACCGAATGATACCGAACATAACTACGTTTGAGTTCGGTTCGCAGGAGCTCGAACCGAACCGAACTATTGTGAACTATTGCGAAGAAGTTCGGTTCGATTTGCAAAAATATTCGATGCCCTACTAATCCTCAAGCCATGCTTATTAATTTTGATGTACTGACTTTATAAATCATTACAAATATTTTTAACACATATTTTATGTTTAATGAAAAGTGTTTTTGGTGGATCCCCTTTTCAAAATTGTTCGAGGTCAATTAAATACGTTTAATTTTAGAATTCTTATGAATTAATTTTTAAAACTAATATACATTTTAGCTGATGGCTCAATAACCTAGTGACATCTGATTTAACCTTTTATGTAATAGGTCATGAGTTTGGAGTTTATTGAAGATGAATTTGTCTGATATTATATTCTTAACTCTCTATTATAATTAATAATTTCTGTATTTATTATTTGTAATATATTTGTATTCATAATTAATTACTAATTTATAAAAAAAACTAACATGTATAATACATTTTAATGATAGAAGAGAGATAATATGAATCAAAGTATACTCCTACATGAGGAGTATGTATGTGTAATTAAGAGATAATTGTTTAAATAATTATAGCCTCTTAAAAAAAATACTCCATAAAAGTAAACTAGTCCATAGGATTCTTTGACGTAGTTTGATCTTCATTATTTGTCGTGGGTTGACATTATAAATAATATGCTCGTTTAAGGCGTTCCGTTTGGCTAGTCTATCGCCCACAATATAATGTGGGTTGACATTATATTGTGCATGAGTGAATATTGTTTATATGTACAGTAAAAAGTTACTACAAAGTCAGACTGTAATACCTAGATACATCTGTAAAACAAATTATTAAAGCTAGATGCTCCATTGTCGAAAAATTTGATTACCCAATTAAAGGAAAATAAGAAATATCGGATATGATTCTATTTTCTTACAAAATAGAAAGAAGGTAATTATAAATTTGGTATCAGATAGTGGAATGTAGTTGCACTTTAGTCCCAGATAGTTATACCTCTCCCGCCCAAAAAGAAAAAACCCTTTCATCTTTACCCTTCTTAGAATCTTCAACATTTGGTAAATATCTTGGCATATCTTTAGATATTCATACCCACAAATCACAAGTCTTTGAAAGTTATATATCCGGAATTCGCTCTACCATTACATCCTGGAGCACAAAATTTCTTAACCAAGCTGGCAAAATCACTCTTATCCAATCTATCCTCACAAGTATTCTCATATACCCAATGTCCATATACAACTTTCCGATACACATCATCACAAGAATTGAAAGAATTTTTGCTAATTTTTTATGGAACCAGAATATGCTACCTAAGCTCCATTGGATCAATTGGAACTTTCTTAAATCACCCACACAATTAGGTGGCCTAGGTTTCAAAGACCTTCACGACTTTAACATTGCTCTCTTAGCCAAAACATGTTTAAACATCCTTAACAAACCACATTCCCTTGCATATTCCATATTAAAACCAAAATATTTTCCAACTACCAGAATCCCTTATCTAATAAATAAACCCAAATCCTCCTATTCATGGCGAAGTTTAGTAAGGAGCTTTAATGTACTTAAGCCTCATATTATACTGACCATCAATAACATGCACCATGTAAACATTTGGATGGATAGCTGGCTTCGCATTCCACATACCATTTCCTCCAACACATTTAACATACCAAATCCAACACACACGTTTATCTCTGACCTTCTCACCCCAGAACACAATTGGAACAAATCAGTTATACAAACTATATTCCCACCAGTTATCACCAAACTCATCCTAGCACAACCCATCACCAATGACACTGAGGATATCCTCTTAGAGTCAACCAATAAATATACTTTCCCAACTACTAAACAGATTTATCTCCACTTAAGAAACACATCCTCTAATCATCCTAAACCACCCCGTTCCTTTCACTGTATCCCTACTCATACCTGGAAACACCTCTGGAAAATGAAACTCCCTTACAAAATACAACTCTTTACATGGAAGTTATTACATGATAGACTCCCCACAACTCCTAATATCGCACTTCGTACCAAAAAACAAATCAATACTGTTTGTGTCATGTGTGGACATAACCAAGAGGTGATCGGTCACCTTTTCCGCTTATGTCCGAAACTGACACAATTTTGGTCTTCCTTCCACTCTTTCAACTTTCATTCCTCCCACACCAATATAACCAATATTGTAGTCCAATCTATTAGGAAAACATCAAACCACTATCGTCTGGCCAACTCTCCTACCTTAATTCTCATCTGCAACATTTGGAGTATATGGTTATATCGCAATCACCTCATACATAACCCTCAACCTTTCCATCTCCCTAAACTTCTTGCTTTACGTAACCCCATTCTTGTTAAATGGAAACAAATAAATCAAATCAATCAGAAAACCATCAAAAAACAGAAAAATTCACATGAACAACAAATTTCCTATGCCCAAATACCCAATCAAAATGCACTCCCATATACAATCACCTTTGAAATCAAATATTATCCTACACATCACATACAGATACATGGCAATTATAATAATAATGAATTAGTCTTTCAAAACACAATACAGATTGATGCTTCCACCTCCTCTGACCCAATAAAATATCCCCAATACATATTACAAGCTATTATTTTTAGCCTCTACCTTGCTACTTATACGTCTCCACACAAAAGCAACAATTACTCTATATTTTTTGTGTTTGATTTATTTCTTTCTCAGGTTCTAGCTAGAAAGATGCTTCACATCTTTCAAACTGCGGAATGGGGCACAATTTTGACAACATATCTGCCACATCCGACGGCTATCTATATTAAAATGTCATCTTTTGTAGCTATGGATGTACTCCTGCATACGTCCCCAGAAGTTAGATCCCTTTTTCAGACCTAAGGAAGATCTAATTGTTAGGATAATTATAGTTAGCAAGTTTGATACTAGCATAGTATGTACTTTTGTAATCTGGTAACAATGAATGTAATTTTGTCCTATTATAACTTGTAATATAATGTGAATTATCAAAAAAAAAAGAACTCCACGGGTTGCCCTAGTGGTTAGGGTGTATGCAGATTGCTCCAATTGGCATGAGTTCGAACCGCGCCAGCGGCAGTTTGGGAGTTTTATCCCAGGCTAAGTGCGCAACGTAGACAGACCTCCATACACTCTGGTCCTGGGATCGTACCGTGATTTACTCCCTTTCAAGCTGTGGGTTAGGCGTGAGGGGCGCTTAATGTGAGTCTGATCACATTTTTGCTCCAATTAGAGATTAGTCGATGAAAATGATACTAAACCACTTTCGAGAACTAATTTGGAGTAATGTAACTATCTGGAATCAAAGTTTGTTAGGCTAATGGACAAGTAACCCTAGCCCATAAGCCCGCAGCATTAGAATTAGGTTTAATGTTTACCTATAAATATAGGTATATGTATAATGTATTCATAACAACAATTATTCTGAATAAAATATCTCCCTCTATAATTCTACATGGTATCCGAGCCTATCGATTCTTGAGGCCTATATTTATACAGAATAATTGTTGTTATGAATACATTATACATATACCTATATTTATAGGTAAACATTAAACCTAATTCTAATGCTGCGGGCTTATGGGCTAGGGTTACTTGTCCATTAGCCTAACAAAGTTCAACTTCGTTTCATTATTTGGGATATATCTACAATTATCTCAATTAAAAAGCTAAAAGTATTATTGTTAGATTAGTGGCTAGTGGGCGAGTAACAAACAACCACTTACCCTAACTACCACTAGGCTAACAAGTATTTATGTACATTGCATATTTAAATAATATTTTTTTTGAAAAATAAAATAATTAATCATTAATTTTTTTTAAAGATTACAATTTACACGATCTTTTCATGGGGGGAAAGTAACTAACGTTTTATATTATGGAAAAAACAATAATTAGATGCTATGCCATCAATAGATGGATACAGTAGAGTTCGTAGAAGCAAATATGGCTTATATTCCAGTATATATATGCGAGTGAAGTTACAGTCTCATGATCAAAAATCATTTCACATTTTCATGATTATGATTTATTGGAGCAAAGTGGTCCAACCTTTAGCGGGCGCCTATATGTTATCCTACACTTTTTCACCTTTCACTTTAGCTGAGATATATTGAGATGTGTAAATGGTCTCTGATATTGATCGAAACGGTATGCTTTAGTCCCTTTTTGACGGGGACGTGAAATTTTGACGCAAAAAACTCTATAGCAAAATTATTTCGGGCTAAAATAAAATTATCAACACTTAGATATATATCGAAAATGTGCACTTTAGTTTGTATTGAGAATGTGCATGCACTTTCGTCCCTCTTTCATCAAAATTTAATGTTTTCGTCGAAAAGGGACTAAACTACTAAAGTGCACCTTTTCCGTCAATACCAGAGACCATTTGAGTAGACTTATTGACAAGGACGAAATGTAACTTTGCACATATTTTTAGAGATTATTTTGACAATTATCTCACTTACAAAATGTTGAAAATGTTGGGCCAAAGTTCTCATTGTCATTTGTATGGCTGAAAACGAGTCGACTTGGGTATTGGAGTACCGGTCGAATCAACCGATAAGAGTTAATGAGTCCGTTAATTTATTAGTGAGCATAGATTTAGTACCCTACTAGACTCCTTTCTTAACCGGCCCAATTCCTAAATAGAGCTTATTTTTAACCCCAAAAAAAGAAAAATACCTTGGTACATTAACAAATTATATAAATCTTAATTATTTGAATTATTGGTAATAAAAGTTACAAAATTTAATTATAGATATCTATTTTCAACACATATACTAAATTCATTAATTTATTTGATAGTTTATTAACAGACATGGTAAATATTGAACGAGCTCAAACGAGCATAACCTGTAGCTCATCCGTACTCGTTAACTATCGAGCGGTTTATCGAATCTAGTACATGTCGTTGCCAACACTAATACTTAGTCAATCCATGCTTACTGTATTGTAAAAGAAGTGAATTAACCAAATTTTGGATGAGAATTTTAGACAATGAATTATGTAGTGCAAGAAATAGAGAAGACAAGATTTTAACGCGGTCTCCCTAACAATGTGTTAGGATTACTCAATGGACTTCAAGCTATAAACAATTCACTATAATGAGGGAAAACGATTACAATTAATCAAACTATGATCTCAGATGAATAGATATTACTAGCCTACACTATTTCTAGAATATAATTATAAGACTCACTACTCCAGAATTCTTAATTTGTGTATTTAGTCTCATATAATTTCCAGGAAAAAAACATCTATTTATAGGTAAACAAGAAGATCTAATAAACTAAAAAACTAGACCAGGAGGCCATTAAAAAGTGCCAAAACAAACCATACTCAACAACAGTACCATAGGGACTTAGCCAAGTCCGGACCAATCGTGATCCAACCATCCTGATCAAGTCGTGACCTCTAACAATATTTTCGATATTAGATCGGGACTTCCCAAATATCGACCCAAATTCTAATCAAGTGTTAAAAAACGGTAAATCAAAGCATATTCAACCTATTATCCTATAGGAGACCAATAAAACTAAGCAAAGATTTATACTATTATGCATGAAAATGAATGGTTTACCAAAATGGTGGAGTATTCACAATCACGAAGAATGACTACACAATTTGGACTTATAATATGTGTTGTATTAGTCAGCTTGTTACTTAGTGACTGGTCCATTAACGTTCTCTACAGCTAAGCAATTTTTCCGAATACCCAAACTCTATGTACAATTGATTATCAAATTTGGGTGAACTATTAGACTATTAAATTATCGGTATATAATCATTAAAATTATGATTACTCAGTTTATATGCCCTTTAATTATTTATACGAGTATTATCTATGTGCTCCTGGACTTATTTTTAGCAATAAAATATGCATAACACAAAAACAAAAAAGCAATTACACAATCATTAAAATTAGTACGTATATACATTTGAAAATAATTTAACATAAGGAGGCATTTAGACAAAATAAAAATAATTTATAGGCAAACGGCTAAAAAACCTACTAAAAAATTAATTAAGTTAATCTTGAAGCACTTTTGAACATGTTTGGCCATTTTATAAGTGGCACCTAAACATGCCATAGATCTTCATGCACTCCTTTTACCATTACTATACATGAGTATAGATACTTAAGGAAAAGCTTAAATAAGTTGCTTGAGGTCTCTAGAATCGTTGGATCTTCATCTCTCAAAGGTTTTTCATCGAACGACTTTCTTAATAAAAGGACATTTATGTCATTTGACATCTATAGTCTATATAAAGCCGGGATCGCGTGTGGACCACGCGATGGTCCATATACGACCCTGCGGCTGGTATTTGTTTTTTTTTCCCTTTTTTGCATCGACGGTTGGACCTTGCGCTTCATCAGATGTACATTTCGTTAATTATACACGCGCGGCAGAGACAGTCATGGGCATGCGCTCGGTTCTTGCATCAGAGTATTGTACATTATGCATTAATAGTTGTACAGAGAGCACAACTTTGATATACCGATTCTTCATCTCCTTCCTCCTCGTACATGCTCGACCTTTTTTATAATTTTCAAAATATATTTAATTTCTATGACCGTTATTGGCTTTGGTCTTCTCAAAACGTCTCCAAATAGGTGTGTTGCTATTGCCTTTGAGTCAATTATCCGGCATATAACTTCATCTTTTTGTTCAATGGCTATGATCACATATACATTTTTACTTTTAGCCGATACTATAACTTCTACTACATAACTTTTATTTCTGAAGTAAATTTTCAACGTCCAATTCGAACTTTGCTCTCACTTACAACTCTAAGCTAAGTATTCTCTTCCACGCCATGAAATTTATATTAGTTAGATCCGCACTTAAAGAAACAATATTAGGCCCGTCAATTGACGGGCCCCGCCACTAGTTTTATATAAAGCTCACATCTTTTTGAATTAAAATACACCGCATTTAATACGTGTTAGCAATTCATGCTATAATCTTGCAGCTTAATTAATTAGTTTGACTTTTTTATTCTACTTATGATTTTTTTTTGAGTTTCAATTTTAAACTTTTAAATATGTAGTTCAACTTTAGAATTAATTTCTGATCCCTAATTTTACCTGTAATGTTATATTAAACTTTTTTATCATATAATGTTATATTATTTTTATCACAATTGTCGAGATCTTTTGACTACAAATATTTTCATATATTGCAACTCTTATCATGTTTTGGCAATATCATTTACCTCATACACTAATGAGATTTTTGAATTTTAATATGCTATTGTTGGATTTTTGAATTTTGATGATGATTTTTTGGCTTAATTGCATGATTTTGATGAAAATTGATAATAGCTCAATTGTAGGTAAAAATAGTTGAAGGGAGGTAATGATGGAAGTTTTAAATGTTTCTGGCCACAAATTAACATCCCAATTAAAGTAGTCATTATATTTCTTTTATTTAAATTGATTTTATAAATGTCTCTATGACTATTTCAAGCATAATGCTTAAAGAATTATTTAAGCCCCTAAATCAAAATCATGTCAAATCGATCTTTCGATTCGAAATGGTGAAATTGATATAAACTAAAGTTCAAAAAAGTTCGACTCATTTACTGTCCATCCCCACTATCACCACACTACCATAAATCCACCATGTACTCAGCTCCACTATATCATGATAATTAGAGACACAATTAAGAGTATAAGATAAAAAAGCTTCTTTATTTATCGTGCTCTTTACTCAACCTGCATTGCTATTGGTAATTGAATTCTGCCAATAAAAAGCTTTGATTTTTATTACCACCTAAGTAACTTTAATTGAGTAACATTTGTTTTGTCACATTTCTTGGACCCTGTTTCTTTTTTCACATTTCTATATGGTATATACTCTTGAATTATTCACTTAATCAATTCTAGACTCAAATGTTGTAATTATGTACTAAAATCTTTTTGGGTATGTTGAACTATAATATTTGGTGAAAAATATCAACTTTAGTGGGAAATGGTAAGCAGTGGCAGAGCTACTCTTGTTCGTGCCTATTCAGTCGAACAACACTTTGTAAGGATAGACATTTTTGGTGAAGACCAACCCTATATTTGTTTGCTACTTTTGTTCGTGGGTTTTCAGTCGAACAGGCACTTTGTGAGGATAGACAATTTTGGTGAAGACCAACCCTATAATTGTTTGTTAAGATCGTGAAGTTTGTGAATTCTTATCAAACTAACTAAACTATCTTTTGTTGTTGGATGTAGTAACTTTTTTGAAAAAGATATGTATATGAAGTTGATAGAATTGAGGTTCATCTTGAAACTCTGCAAGTTTGCTTTCGGAATTTTCAATGTTAATGGGAATCATACTAATCACTTGTTATTATGAAATTTCGAAATTTTGTGTTTTTATGTAATGTATTGATGAAATAGGTTTCTGCAGTGTTACTTTTTTGTATGAGATGTAAAAATTTTCTGATGTGGATTTTTTTGGTATCACAGTTGATTAATGACTGTATCATTTGATGAAGGAATTCGAATTCGGAAGGTATTCGTCTTCTCTAGTTGTTGATGATGCTTTCTTGCATTTCTTATGATTGAGCTACTGATCACGATACTGCATGCGAGAATTTATTCAGTTGGTGTTGAATTTTTCTGACTTTTTTTGAATATTGAGCAATTGACAATTATGGTATAATTTTCCTTCTGTTATGGTGGTTTGGTATCTGTTTTGGTAACCATTTGTGTTATAATTATGTAAGTATTTAAGCTAAGTAGCTAACTGTATGTTATTTAGGAGTAATTTTTTCTTTCGTCGCGATACAGATCTGAATTATGTTAATTACCTGGTGTTGATACTGGTCTTGGAATAACAAAATAAAGTTTGTGTTTCTTCTTCGATTTGGTTGTTACATAATCATATGCGACACTTTGTAATGTTTATTTCGTTTTCTGGTAACACCCTGCACAGTTATCATTATGAACTATGAATAAGCTTGTTTCCGCTAATTGCAATTGTTGCACTTGTAAAACATTCGCTTCCTTCACAGTTCGACAATGTTTCTGGACTAATATATTCTTCAATAATAACAATAGCAGTTGACTCTTGCAGGTAACAGTTGATTGTATATACGGCAATGGACAGAAGGAGTTGGCCATGGAAGAAAAAACCTTCTGTCAAGGCTGCAGGCTCTATGAGTGCCCCAGCAGATTCAGCTGGTTCGCCTGTTAACCAGGTTGGTTAAGGGTCGAATATTACTAATATATTAATGGGTACATCTGCAATTTCGTTATGTGTTTTCCATCTCCCATTGCTTGTAGTAATTTGCTTGTTCTCGTAGCTTTCTGCTTTGTTTTTATTCAAATACATTACATTTCGTTAACATATTTTGGATCTATTGTGAGGATTGTTGAGACACATTTCAGCGTTCTGATTCCTGAAGAACCAGTCTTGACTGTCTTGTATAAATAACTTCTGTTCTTCCATCTTCCAGGCTTCACAGGAGATTTATAAAAAACCGAAGTACGTCCAAATATCTGTGGAGTCATATTCACATCTCACAGGATTGGAGGATCAGGTGAAATCTTATATGGAGCAAGTGAAGTCTTTCGAAGAAGAGGTTAATGAATTGAATGAAAAACTCTCTGATGCCCAAACAGAGATGACCACCAAAGAGAACCTTGTCAAGCAGCATGCTAAAGTCGCTGAAGACGCTGTCTCAGGTTTGTTGTCAGTTGTCACTAAGCCACTAACCAAATACGGAAAAGGCTGAAAACATTCACTTATTTTATTATTTTTACAGGTTGGGAAAAGGCTGAGGCAGAAGCTGCAGTGATGAAAACTCATTTGGAGTCCGTTACACTACTGAAGCTAAATGCTGAAGAGCGAGCATCACATCTAGATGGTGCTCTCAATGAGTGCATGACGCAGATTAGAAATTTAAAAGGAGAACATGATACGAAATTGCACGAACTTGCTCTTAACAAAACAAAGCAATATGACAAGATGAAGCATGATCTTGAAGCTAAGATATCTGCCTTAGACCAAGAACTGCACAGATCTGCTGTCGAAAGTGTCGCACTCTCGAGGTCTTTGCAGGAAAGGTCTAACATTCTCATAAACATAAGTGAAGAAAAATCACAAGCTGAGGCCGAAATAGAGATTCTGAAGAATGATCTTAGATCCTGTCAGAAGGAGATAAATTCTCTCAAATATGAAGTCCATGTGGTCACAAAAGAGTTAGAAATCCGTAATGAGGAAAAGAACATCACTGTGCGGTCTGCAGAAGTGGCAAATAGACACCAGCTTGAAGGTGTTAAGAAAATTGCTAAGTTAGAAGCAGAGTGTCAAAGATTGCGAGGTCTTGTTAGGAAGAAGTTGCCAGGTCCCGCAGCACTTGCCCAAATGAAGCTTGAAGTTCAGAGTTTGGGTAGAGATTGTGGCGAACCTCGATGGAGGAGGTCCCCTGTAAAGTCTAGTAGTCCACGCGTGTCCACAATTTCTGAATTTTCCGTTGATAGCATACAGAAGTACCAGAGAGAAAATGAGTTACTCACAGAACGTCTAATTGCATTGGAGGAAGAAACAATGATGCTTAAAGAGGCTTTAACAAATTGTAAGAGTGAATTGAAAAACTCTAGAAGTATCTACTCTAGGATGGCCTGCAGACATCAAAGATTTGAAGCACAGGCATCTCCTGCTGAAGATTGCAGTCCACTGAAGCCCTACTGTGGCTCCGTGCTCAGTCAGAATGCAAGTAATCCACCAAGCTTGACTTCACCGTCTGAAGATGGAAATGATGATTCTGTTAGCTGTGCTGGATCTTGGACTACATCAATGATATATGAGCTTTCTCATATTAAAAGAGAGAACAGCACCAACAATCTATGCAAGGTGGAAAATTCAACCGAGCTAGGCCTTATGGATGACTTTCTAGAGATGGAGAAACTGGCTTATAAATCAAATGAAGCTGTTCCTAAACCAGTCATCTCAATTAAGTTGCAATCTGAAAACGAACGTGACAGTCTTGAAGAAGTTGCTTCATCCATATATAACCAAAAGGCAAGCTCATTGGGAAAACAAGAGTCTTCAAAAGTTGGCATTGCAGCCTTGGATGCTCAACCTGATCACAATCAAACTCCTTTTATGAAGCTCCAGTCCGCAATTTCTCTAATTCTGGAATCTATGCCTAAGGCTAGTGACAAGCTATTACTTCTGGAGGATGCCAAGCTTATTTTTCAGGATATGAGCGATAATCTGCAACACCAGTCATTGGGTTCTACTGCTGAGACATGTCAAAAGATAGACTCCAACAACGATGATCCAACTAGCAGTGTTGATGCTGAGATGACGGAGAAAAAGGAAGTCACTTTGTCTGGAGAAATTAAACCATATGCTGAATCTATTAAGTCAATTTCCAATGAAGCAGTAGCTGCTATTTCTCAAATATATGACTTTGTCAT
Organism: Echium plantagineum; assembly: GCA_003412495.2. Taxonomy (NCBI): domain Eukaryota; kingdom Viridiplantae; phylum Streptophyta; class Magnoliopsida; order Boraginales; family Boraginaceae; genus Echium; species Echium plantagineum. Next base: position 2,193,930 of record CM016567.1, on the reverse strand, counting down.
GTTACTTGCGAAGGAGGCTAAGGCCAATCAGGGCACAACTCCAAATGGAGATGAATTGAGTCAGAAGTTGGAGAAATTATTTTCCTCCTATAATGCTGTGATGAGAAGCCATGGGAGTCTAATGGATTTTGTTCTTGACCTTTCTCCTGTGCTAACAAATGTGGGTAACGTCAAATATAATTTTGTTGGTTATAAGAAGTCTGAACCTGAAACTGGTGGTTCTAATTGTATAGACAAAGTTGTCTTGCCTGAGAACATTGATACCGAAGAGTTATCTGGAGGTAAACATCAGACTGGTTGTGCCATGTTATCTAATTCATCTTCTTATCGTGACATTTCCCATGAGTGTAATCCTTTTCCATCATCTGAGTCCAAAACCACCTCATGGAGATGTTCCTTGGAGGAGTATCAAGAATTGAAGCAAGAAAAAGATAATATGGTCGTTGATCTAGCTAGATGTACCAAAGATCTGGATGACACAAATTCACAGTTGAAGGAAAAAGAGAAGCTTATGGATGAGGTTAAGTCACAGTTAAATGCAGCACAAAGAATGAATGGGCTGGCAGAGACACAACTTAAATGCATGGCGGAGTCATATAAGATCCTTGAGACTCAAGCTGGGGAACTGCAGAAGGAGATAGAACTTCTCCAAGCCAAGACAGAAAATTTAGAAAGTGAACTTCAAGTGGAACGAAGAAGCCACCAGGATGCGTTAGTCAAGTGCAATGATCTTGAAGCGCAATTCCAGAGGTCAGGAGCTTATATTTTCTGTAATGTATGGTTGATGTGTTTGCTTTGTCATTCATGGCTGAGATTTGAGAATTATTTTTCAGTTCATATTCATAATACAACCGAATGAACATCTATATTTGCATATCTATACCTAAAGTTTTTTCAGTACGTATAAAAGAAGTAACATGAGTTGCACACACACAAGCGGTCACTCTTTCGTGCTTTGGAGTGGTATTGTTTAGTATTTAAATATGTTATCCTACATCAGTCACCCCATTACAGGGCCTGCAGGTTTCTTAAAAGTGAGATGTAGTGGCTGAAGTTTTTAGACAATGATCAGACACATGTCCTAAGATTCTTTTTTGCCCATATGTTGGTTGTAGAATTCAGTGTAGTTTGGCTTCTCATTTTCGACATATATTACAATGATCGATTGATTGGACATATATCACAGTCTCTTCATCTCGGTTTCATCTGATACATGCTTTCTATTTTTCAGGTTCGAGAGTTCAGCAACAGAAAATGATGCAAAGACTAGCCAGGTTAGACGAACATTAAGGCCCATAAATATGATAAAACTCATATGATAGTAAAAATCTATCAACAATATCTTTGTGTGGATAGATGGGGAAGTCAGTATGTAGGACATAAACAAACTACCACTCATAATAATCGGTTTGTTTCGGACTGATCACCTTTACTGACATGTATTTTAGAATGAAAATGGTGTAGCATAAATTTGACTACAGAATCTGATGTCCCTTCGTAATTTCAGTTTTGCTTTCATCAATTGATGTCTTTGGTCATTCTGGTGCCGAAGGTGCTTATTTTCCAGAAATAATTCTACTAAAGACATTTTGTACTTGGATGTCTTGTAAAGCCTCAAGGGGTAGTAAGTGGAGAAGAAATAATCCGAAAGTAACATGTTCGATATTTGTGGTTATGAAATTTCTCCACCATCAAGGTTTAACCAAGAATCTTAGTCCTGTACGCCTATCCTTATGAGTAATACTTACCACTCATATGAACCATACTCGGATAGAAGAATTTCGATGTTGCCTTCATTTGGTTCTTACGTTTCAGGAGCAAGAATTAACAGCAGCAGCAGAAAAGCTTGCAGAATGCCAGGAAACCATATTTCTACTTAGCAAGCAAATAAAAAATCTACGTCCTCAAACTGAGGTGACAAGATCTCCAATTGGCGAGAGAAGTCGAAAGGGTGAAGACTGTCCAACAACAAGCAGCTCGCTTATCCAAGAAGCCGATGCATCTGAGATGAATTCTGCCATGTCTGACGATGGTCTGTACGCAGCTCCATTTAGCCCTTCAGAAACTGAAGCAAAAACTACATCAATTAGTTCAAAGCATCAAAAGCACCCCTCAAGTAAGTCAAGCACTTCAATAGCATCTGTAACTTTAACACCAGGGAAACACTCTCGTGGCTTCAGCAGATTCTTTTCGTCGAAAGGGAAATCAGGATATTGACGCTGCACACTGCAGGACCAACTAGCTATAATTTTATGCATTTCATAATTGACTCTAGTCTATGACTGTAGATAGTGATCTGGCAGATGAGCACATAGTTAGCTCTGTGAAAATTTCAGGTTAAGATACAGCCTTCAGTTTTATTTGGAGAAACTATAATAAACTTTTTCCTGGAGCTACAATAGGCAAGAAACCATTCCAAACACTTGTTTGCATTCATATATTTCTTTACGAGCCCCTCAAACCGCTTAGGGCAGCAACCTCTTCAAAGGTGTTGGTACGTACAAAAAAGCCAGAGGTTATTTGTAGGCTGGCGATATTGCCAGAGCAATTTTGATTCTGTCAGAGCAAAGTTTGAGTATATACCTATTTTAACCTTTTAAGTCAATTATTTTATTATATCATTAATATTTACTATTTAATATTTTCTTACAATTAGAGTTATTTGAAAATTAACAATAAATGAACACATTCCATATCCTTAAAGGAAGAGAATATTTGTCGATCTTTTCTACGATTTCAAATTGTGAAGAATTTATTTTGGTTGAACTTTTTTTTTTGGTCGCCCTTTTCTCCGTTGAATATTAGGTTCATAAAGTATCGCATCTGGCTCATTAACGATCTCAATAATTTATCTTGATCGCGTAACTTTCCTCCAATTGACCAAAGATGATAGTTATCATATAACTTCGAAATTAATTGCCCAAATTCTTTACCTTCAACAACAGTTTCAAATATTGAAGATCTTAAATACTAATGTAAATTGCTTTTATTTTCAATTAATATAGAAAATGTTTTGCAAATTATTTTCTTCAATAATAATTAATTTATAGATGACCAAGAGAGCAACAATAATGATTTATTAACATTAAAGATGCATATATTTAAAATATGGAATCTGTTCATTTATTGTTGATTTTCAAAATTATCTTTAGTTGCAATAAATTATTAAATAGTAAATACTAATGACAAAATAGAATAGTTGACTTGAAATGTTAAATTAGGTATATGCTCATACTTTGCTCTGGCAGAATCAAAATTGCTCTGGCAATATCGCCAGCTTTATTTGTATTCCTCGGAAACCTCTGCCCACATCACCATTCAATATTTCTTGGCCCACTATTGGCCAAACCACCAAGACACTAGGTCCAATGTGGGTTGGATCACTTAGCCACTCTTCATAATTGAAAAAACGAGCACCGTAGAAATACATGCCGCTCAGACAAAGAAAGATGATGGAGAGGTGCCCGAAATGGGCACTAAATGGAAGGGAGCCACTACGAAGAAGTTTCGGGAGTTACGAAGGAAGCTTCAATTGGTCATGGGTTTCTCACGTTCCGTGAATAGCCAGGACATTGAGGAATATCCAGAAAGGCATTTCGCGAATCGGTCTATAGAGGCGGATCTAGGTATTTTAGAATGAAAGTTTGTTTGGTATAATTTTGAAGTGGGTGTTCAAAACATTTAAATATATTCAAATATATATAGATTCTACGTTTTATATTAACTTTTTGTTTTTCACAAAAAAGTGACTGTTCGACTGAATAGGCGTGAACGCTTATAACTCCGGTACTGGACGTATATGATGTTTTCTTTGTTTCTCTACTACAACACTCATGCGTCATGAATCACTTCTTTTCAGTTATGGTCTTGGAGTTCATTAATTAGCTGGTGCCCTATGAAGATTAGTTAAAGTGAAACTCTCGCGTCCGCTTTAGGTGCTTAAATAAATCCTTAATTAAACTGCCTAATCTTATAAAACCGTTGGATCATCTATTTAAGTCACTTTTTGATCTGATGGTCATGTTCTAAAAGGGACAATTCCCTCTTTTTATGTTTATTTGAAAATAAATAAATAACCAAATTTCCATTTTCTTTACATCCTAATATATAGGGATTAAGTTTACAAAGTTTTTAGGCTTTTTAGCCGTTTGGACCCTGAACTATGTTTATCTTGTCTACGTGCCTCTTAAACTATTTATTTTGCCTGTGTTGTGTGAACTCGATTTTTATCATTTATGTTACATCTTAAAGGTGAAATGATTATGTTGCCCGTACTATCATTTGTTCTCCAATCGACCCTACCTCTTTCTTCTTCAACACATCCCACCCATCCCCCATTATCTTCCACCACCACCACCACCACCACCACCACCACGTCTTAGCCAGTTTTCAAATAAATATTGACACTTTAAATATGTTTTCTTATATGGAATGTTGTTATAGGTCCGGTCCGGTCCAGGTATTCGCTCTCCCAAGAGCCGGACCGATAGGTCACCGGTTCTACCGGTCGACCGGTAACCATATGTGGTACATCTTTTGGACCGGTACCGATCCGCATAACGTATCAAGTGGATACCGATCGGTAGGGGTGTGCACGGTTCGGTTCGGTTCGGTTTTGGACAAAAATAAAAACCGAACCGACATCATCGGTTCTACGCCCGATAGAAGCGAAATTGGTTCGGTTCTAAACGGTTCGGTTCATATCGGTTCCAGGTCGGTTTCCGGTTCGGTTTCGGTTCTGGGCCGGTTCTGGGCCTCGTGTTTTAGACCTAAATTTGAACCCAATTTCGGCTTTGAAATATTAGGTCTGTTCGTTTCTAGCTAATATTATTATTCATTTTGGACTCAAATCTAAATGTGATTAGTATTGTTTTATATTTAATGTAACTCATAAATAAGCTTCAAAGATATATCTACTCTATATAAGTTTGAGGAGCTCCTTTTAAAACTAATTTCGAAATTTGTACACACATTTGTCACACGGTACCAATTTTTAAATATATATGTATCCATATATTATTAGCTTAAAACATATTTACTTGTCAATTATTATATCATACTAACAATAAACAATATTGAATCCTCTCACCAATTATCCTTTACTAAAAATTAATTTTTTTCTACATAAAATTAGTCATCGGTTCGGTTCAGTTTTTATCGGTTCTCCCACAAGACGAACCGCGTCGGTTCGGCTCCCTCAAAGGCGGAACCGAAATCGGTTCTAACAAAATCGGTTATTTTCGGTTCGGTTCCGGTTCGGTTCGGCTCGGTTTCAATTTTCCTCCACACCCCTACCGATGGGGACTGATTTTGTGTATATCCGATAAAAAATATATTCAATAGTAACAACTTATAAAAATTATTAAAGCAATAATATAACATCTAAAATTTAACATATGATATATTATCGGATACTTCATCGGGTAATTCGTTAGCTCCGCGTCCACCGAAAGCCAGCCCTTGGGTTATACAATACTAGTTAATTTATTTTACCCATTCCGGAACCGTTATTTTAACAGGCAAATAAATACACCGGACCGAGTACCGGCGGATCTCGATTGTCCCAGTCCAATAACAACCCTACTTATATGATTTCATTAAATGTTAGTATTATCTTACTTATAACTTTTCCAAGTAATACGAAAGCCATTTTGCACGCCATTGCTACTAAATCACCCCATGTTAAACTGGTGTTTGTTGTTTCACATAGGTTTTTTTCCATCTAGGCCCCTGAACTAATCTTTTTTTCCCAAATTAGTCCTTGGTGACATTTTATTCTTAAATAGGTCCCTGTACCCAAAAAATGGCACCTGAACTTTTTTTAAAAAAATTTCTCTGATTTTAAATATTAGATAAAGGCAAATTAGTCTAACCACATCTAAAACTAACTCAACCTAACTATAAACTAACCCAACCTCATAAAAACATCATCTTCAACCTTTCAGCCCATCCCCACCCCCATCCCACCCCACATTTCTTTTTCTTCCTTCACCCTCTCTACCGATCTGCTCAACAACCGTCACCGTCACTTTCCTTCACCATCGCCGCCATCATTTAGTAAACCAAATAATTTATATATAGAAACTTGAAAGATGCCATTGTCGACCATAGCAAAATTCAGGGGAGGTACAAACAACTCTTCATTCGAATCGTCCGAAACTGCTTCATTTTCTTGTTTTGTTGATGGAAGCTTATTAATGGGGTTTTGGTTTTCTTGTTCCCAAATATGCTCTGTTATATCTTGTTGATGAAAGCTTGTTCGGATTTGCAGGGGGGCCCGGGGGTAACAGATCGGATTTGTGGGGGTAACAGACCTGAGATTCCTGGGGGGGGGGTTGTAGGTAACAGGCATGGGACGCTGGGTGGGGTGGGGGTCTGTTGCAGCCTGCAGGTGAGTGGGGTTGTGGGCTGTTGCAGGGTTGCAGGGGTGGGGAGGGTAGGGGGCTGCTACTGTCGCACGTGTGGGTGGGGGGGGGGGGGGGTGGGGTGTGGGTGCTGTCGCAGGTGGGGGGGAGGGGTTTTTTTTTTAATTTTTAAGTTATTATTAATAACTATATTTACTTTTAAAAAGTTTCGATATATTTCTAATCTAAAAGATCGAATCCGAATATCGAATACAACTAGAATATACAATTTAAATACAAACATGAATTCGAGTTTTAAATACGAGAATGTCAAAATATATTTTTTTGTCTGACACATGAACTTTTCTCGAATATTTCCCTCCAAAAACTCACATTTTCAATATGACTAACTTGCCATGGGTTAAGGAATTTTTAAAGGTAAAAAACCTGAAAAATTCAGATGAATGTAAAAAATGAAAGTTCAGGTGCCATTTTTTGGGTACAAGGGCCTATTTGGAAAAAAAGGTCACCGAGGGCTGATTTGGGAACTTTTAATTAGTTCAGGGGCCTAGATGAAAAAAAGCCTTTAACATACATGGTGCTAACGCGTGCATATTTGTATCCATTAAACAGAACGAGATAAAACCGTCTTTGAAAACATATCTTAAGGATGCCTAAAACACTCATGGGATTATTATAAACATAAAAACTAAAAATGTGAGTGCATACGAGATAAATTATTTCAAATAAATAAAGAAAAACATTAATTGAAGGTTGTTTAGACTTTAAACTCAGTACCATTACCAATAAATTAGTTTGTTTACATTAACACCAGCCTGTACGATGTAGACTAGTTGGGTATATGAGACAAAAATGGAAATTAAATATTATTTCATATAATATTTTTATGTTATTTTCTCGTTTGGATTGGTACAATTAAATTAAATAGTGTAACTATCTAGAAACGGAAAATTACAAATGGTCATGGTTCTTCTGTGATATGTGCATCTACATTCACATGCCAAATTTGTGTCGTATTGAAGGGAGAGCTTAGCCTACCAAACTGTTTGTTAGTGTTTATGCTTAATAGTAATCATGCATGTGAAGCTTCAATTAATATTTTTTTATGGGATTTACGATTGATTTTATTTCGGGTGAATGACATATGGCTCCCTCAGTTTTATCTTTAATGTTAATTGGGTCTCTGAGATTTATATATTACCAGTCTTAGGTCCTTGCATCAATTTTGAGCTGCTCAATTACCTTAATACCCCCATATACTATTAATACTTAATTAAATTTGTATAATAAAAAATAATTTGATAGCTTAACAATTTAAATAATTATATTATATAATTTTATATATTCAAATTGGATAGTTTACGTTAATATATATACTTTTTATTTTTCATAATTATCAATTTAATTTTAATATTATTGATTAAATTTTAATAATAAATTATGAACAAAAATAAATTATTTTTATTAGATAAAAATTAATTAAATGTTGAGTTATTTATAAAGAGGGGTATGATGGTCAATAATGTATTTTATTTAATGTCAGAGAACCCTATTGACATATAAGATAAAACTCATGGACCTAAAATGATAATATAAAAAACTCAGGGACCTCATTGACATTTAACATAAAATTCGGGGACCTAAATGTCATTTGCCCATTTTATTTCCAACAACTTATTTAGACAAATCTCTTTTTGAAATGAGTGTGCACTATTATACTTCCGCCCTTTTTTTAATTATCGTTGTAGTAAATTCTTTTGTTTTTATTTAATTGTCATTTTACATTTTTAAGGTATTTTTTGATTTAATTTTCTTATTATGACCTTGTTATTAAATGAGGATGAATTGTATTTTTGCATGTCTTGGAACTTTTGGTACTATTGTTTAATCTTAGGCTTATTCGCATTTTGCCCCTTATAGTATCGCTTTTGTTTCAGATTGCCCTCTGTACTATTAATCATTTCAGATTGCCTCTTGGACCCCTTTTTCTCAGTTTTAAAAGATAAAAATGATTATTGTACCCCTGTCACTATTACAAACAGAGTGTAGGGGACAATATTAACATATTTTAAATAATTAAAATTAAACCCCAACTTCTTCTTTTTCAACACAGACCACCCCACCTCGACCCCACTATCAAAAAATTAAAGATTGCTGTCAATATCCATGCCAAGAAATTAAGAACAAAAATCCACTAACCCGGCCAAACAAGATGCCCAATGTTTAGAATTTTATTTATAATTGAAAACGAGAGGGATAAGTTGAGTACTTTTTATTGTTTCATTTTTATGTGTATGTGTAATCGGTTTTGTTTTTTTGGGAGCAGATAATAAGGTTTTCCACAAAGCTGTAAGTAATCACCGAAGATCACATTATGATTTATGAATGTCAAATTATCATTTGGAAGTGTTTTTTGTATCTGTCAGAAGTCAATTTACATATGATTGGTTGGTCTGAAGTATTAAATTTCGGCATAGTTTAGTTGTTTAAATCTCCATTTATAATAGTTTTGGATGTTTGCAACTCTCTTCTTTCAAAAGGTGGATTATATGTTGAACTTACATAAATGTGTTTTTAACTTTAAATTTTTTAGGAGTGGGAATGTTTGGTGGGGGTGGGGTGTGTTAAAGAAGAAGGAGTTGGAGTTTATTTTTAATTATTTAAAATATGTTAATATTGCCCCCTATATTTTGTAATAGTGACAGAGGTACCATAGTCATTTTATCTTTTAAAATTGAAAAAATGGGTCCAGGGGGCAATCTGAAACACTTAATAGTATAGGGGGCAATCTGAAATAAAAACGATATTATAGGGGGAAAAATGTGAATAAGCCTTATTCTTAAAAAAAATAAGAGTATATGTGGATAACATTTTGTTTAAACAGATCAGCACTTCGAACCCTAAGAGTTGCTCTTTAATTATTTCTTCAACTGCACTTCACAAACTATTCATTCCAACATATATTTGGCATATCTTCTTAACACATGTACACACAATAATCAATATAGTTTGTCACAAGTATTCTTGTTAGACGATATTGTATATATTAGTATATATTTATGTACTAATTACACTAGTAACAATATATTATTTAGTATATTTATATGGGCATGATGCCCTAAGCCCATTAGGTTATTTAGCATGCCCTAAGCTCATTAGGTTATTTAGCCTCCATATTATACTCTATAAATAGTGTATCATTGTAAATAATATAAGAGAGGAACAGTTTATTCCTACATGGTATCAGAGCATAGGTTAGAAACCAAATAATTTTTTTTTTTTGAAAATTCGAATTATGGTTATTCCACCAACGGGAAAAGAGACGTCTGGGGGCTCCGGCGGCTCTGGTGGTGGGGCTCATGTGGGTGCTACTATTCACGGATCTGTTCCTAGTATTATCCCGGACCAATTGCAGCCCTTTATCTCATTAATTGGTAATCCCAACACTTCTTCTGATCGATTAATGGGTAAGTTGTTGGAATATCCCGGGGTTGCAAGACACAATGAACTACGATAGTTCATATGTCTAGAAAACCCTAATTCGTTGATCGTTAGAACTTACACAATAGAACTAGCTCATAGAAGTATATGTTTAAAGATAGTGTGAATATGCTACAACTAACATAATCAAAGAGTGTGGCTACAAAGATATACCTTTGAAGCGTGAGCGGAAGCGATATGATCTTCAAGTGCTTATCCCCACACCTTGCTCCTTGCTTTCTTCTTGAAGAAATTTCTATCACCAAGGTGATATGGAACTACTATGAAATAGTCCACACCAATACCTTAGATAGCAATAAGACACACTTGGACTAGTGTGTGTTATTGAGGAGTGTGTAGTCTAACTACTATAGCAAACTATAGAACAATTTTTATACTCTAACACTTAGAGTTTTGCTAGAGGGTTTGAAGATGAAGTGTGTGTGTTTGTTTTTGTTCTCTAACAAGAGTTGTGTGATACTTAGCTTAATTCTCTACCTATTCTATATCATCTTATGATATAGAATGGATGATGAAACACATTATACACTAAACAAACACATTAACCATCCATATGGTTAATGCCTCTTGGTCCATGGAAGATTCTCTTACAAGAGTTCTTCCCAAGACTTACAAAGCCTTCCCAAGGCATAAAGTAGCCACCAAGATGTCAACCATTCATGATGATGGAATTAATTAATCTTAATTAATTAATTAAATCATATCTTATTTAATTAATTCATTAATTAATTAAATCATTTCAATAAATGATATATATATATATATATATCTCACATATATATATATATACATAAACCCCAAATGGTGTGTCCGGAACCAATTCCGGGCGCACCATCGGTTCCGTCGGGACACGATCTCGATCGAACCGAAATTCCTCAATATGGATCAAATCCCTTATTCACTTTCGGGTCATTACTCGAAAGTATCTTCGGTAATTGTTACGTGTGTGACCTCATAGCCCGAGTAACGAAGGCATCGGGATTCAACGTATAAGACCGTATACACGAATCCCGAAGATCATCGTGAGAGCCTAGTCTACCATTCGATGACCCCCGGCATTATCTCGGGTGAGACTACTGATAGTTCAGATAACTATCGGTTGTTGAACCGTATATATAGATGATATAGTTCACGGGCACTAATTGAGGAAATTGACACATCAATTTCCAACACTCCCACTTGCCCTTGGACTATTACCAATGTCTTGGATGTACACTTGCATCCTTGTCACATGATTCCCTTTGTCATCGGTTTTCGTCATAGGCTAAAGCAAGAAAGCGTGTCGCCAACTCCTATGACATAATTTCTCGAAACACGAGATAGTCTCACTCCCGTTCATAACGGGTGAATTCATAAGTAAGACTCACTCTCCGAGTGGCCAGAAAAACCTTCCCTGTATACCAGGGTGGACAAAGACCCTACCAATGCATCACCGATCATCTCACCACTACATTCACATAAGACCCAACGTACCCCATTACCACCAGTAACGGATGGGTCCGGAAGTAGTCAAAGCCTCATGCTCACGTAGCATGAGAATGATATGCATGTAGGTCTCAGAACCTCTATCATATGGCTCGTGTGAAATATAGGACACAAGATCTCTTCTATAATTTCACAACGGTCACTGTCCAGTACCATGTCAAGACTCTCTTGACAATGAACCCATGTAATGATTTGGACCATCCTTTTGACTTAAGAAACAAAGTCAAACGAATCATTACACACTAGTTTGGTTGTGTCCTTTCCCAAAACGCCGGGACATACCACTAGGGACAATGTAATCACCATAGTTCTTGTCTTGAAAAAGGGGTTCCTTAGCCAATACACTTATTGGCTCTTCTTCAAGAACTCGTGATTACATGGGAATTAAAATATTTATCATACAATTATGATTAAATATTCAATTGTTTATTCAAGTGCTATAAAAGAATAGGCAATCAATAAACAAGAAGTAATACTTTTATTCAACAATAAGAGTTTTACAAAAGTATACTTCATACATATAAATCAAATAAACTGAAATAAAGCTCCCACTAAGACTAAGACCACTCGGACCTAAGTCTAAGTCCAATAGCTGAAGTATGGAACTCATGTTTGGTCTAAGGCAATGGTTTAGTCAAGGGATCACCTGCGTGTTGGAATATCCCGGGGTTGCAAGACACGATGAACTACGATAGTTCATATGTCATACAACCCTAATTCATTGATCGTTAGAACTTACACAATGAAACTAGCTCATAGAAGTATATGTTTAAAGGTAGTGTGAATATGCTACAAATAACATATAAAAGAGTAGTGCTACAAAGTTATACCTTTGAAGCGTGAGCGGAAGCTATGTCAATCTTTAAGCGCTTATCCCCACACCTTGCTCCTTGCTTTTCTTCTTGAAGAAATTTCTATCACCAAGGTGATATGGAACTACTATGAAATAGTCCACACCAATACCTTAGATAGCAATAAGACACACTTGGACTAGTGTGTGTTATTGAGGAGTGTGTAGTCTAACTACTATAGCAAACTATAGAACAATTTCTATACTCTAACACTTAGAGTTTTGCTAGAGGGTTGAGGTTGAAGATGAAGTGTGTTTGTTTGTGTTCTTGTGTTCTCTAGCAAGAGATATGCAAGACTTAGATTGATCTCTTCACATTCAATATCATCTTATGATATAGAATGGATGATGAAACATATTGCACACTAAACAAACACATTAACCATCCATATGGTTAATGCCTCTTGGTCCATGGAAGATGCTCTTACAAGAGTTCTTCCCAAGGGATACAAAGCCTTCCCAAGGCATAAAGTAGCCACCAAGATGTCAACTCCTCATAATGATGAGATTAGTTAATTAATCTTAATTAATTAATTAAATCATATCTTGTTAATTAATTCATTAATTAATTAAATCATTTCAATAAATGATAATATATAAATATATATCTCACATATATATATACATAAACCCTAAATAGTGCGTCCGGAACTAATTCCGGGCGCACCATCGGTTCGGTCGGGACACGATCTCGATCGAACCGAAATTCCTCAATATGGATCAAATCCCTTATTCACTTTCGGGTCACTACTCGAAAGTATCTTCGGTAATTGTTATGTGGTGACCTCATAGCCCGAGTAACGAAAGCATCGGGATTCACGTATAAGACCGTATACACGAATCCCGAAGATCATCGTGAGAGCCTAGTCTGCCATTCGATGACCCCCGGCATTATCTCGGGTGAGACTACTGATAGTTCAGATAACTATCGGTTGTTGAACCGTATATATAGATGACATAGTTCACGGGCACTAATTGAGGAAATTGACACATCAATTTCCAACACTCCCACTTGCCCTTGGACTATTACCAATGTCTTGGATGTACACTTGCATCCTTGTCACATGATTCCCTTTGTCCTCGGTTTTCGTCATAGGCTAAAGCAAGAAAGCGTGTCGCCAACTCCTATGACATAATTTCTCGGAACACGAGATAGTCTCACTCCCGTTCATAACGGGTGAATTCATAAGGAAGACTCACTCTCCGAGTGGCCAGAAAAACCTTCCCTGTATACCAGGGTGGACAAAGACCCTACCAATGCATCACCGATCATCTCACCACTATATTCACATAAGACCCAACGTACCCCATTACCACCAGTAACGGATGGGTCCGGAAGTAGTCAAAGCCTCATGCTCACGTAGCATGAGAATGAATATGCATGTAGGTCTCAGAACCTCTATCATATGGCTCGTGTGAAATATAGGACACAAGATCTCTTCTATAATTTCACAACGGTCACTGTCCAGTACCATGTCAAGACTCTCTTGACAATGAACCCATGTAATGATTTGGACCATCCTTTTAACTTAAGAAACTAAGTCAAACGAATCATTACACACTAGTTTGGTTGTGTCCGTTCCCAAAACGCTGGGACACACCACTTAGGGACAATGTAATCACCACAGTTCTTGTCTTGAAAAAGGGGTTCCTTAGCCAATACACTTATTGGCTCCTCTTCAAGAACTCGTGATTACATGGGAATTAAAATATTTATCATACAACTATGATTAAATATTCAATTGTTTATTCAAGTGCTATAAAAGAATAGTCAATCAATAAACAAGAAGTAATACTTTTATTCAACAACAAGAGTTTTACAAAAGTATACTTCATACATATAAAACAAATAAACTGAAATAAAGCTCCCACTAAGACTAAGACCACTCGGACCTAAGCCTAAGTCCAATAGCTGAAGTATGGAACTCATGTTTAGTCTGAGGTAACGGTTTAGTGAAGGGATCAGCTGCGTTGTCGTCTGTATCCACTTTGGATACCTTGATGTCACCTCTCTGGAACATTCTCGGACGAGGTGATACTTCCTAAGGACATGCTTGGACTATGATGAGCCCTAGGTTCCTTAGCCTGTGCTATGGCTCCAGTGTTATCACATAACAACTCAATTGGACCATCAGCGCTAGGAACTACCCCAAGCTCAGTCATAAAATTCTTAAGCCAACATGCCTCCTTGGCTGCTTCAGAAGCTGCAATGTACTCGGCCTCCGTAGTAGAATCTGCAACTGTGTCCTGCTTGGAACTCTTCCAACAGATGGCCTCCACCGTTCAGGCAGAATACAAACCCGGTCTGAGAACGAAAATCGTCTCGATCGGTTTGGGAAACTGCATCGGTGAAACCTTTAGCAATCAACTCCTCATCTCCGCCATATACCAGAAACATATCCTAGTCCTTCTCAAGTACTTAAGGATAGATTTCACAGCGGTCCAATGGCTGTTGCCTGGATTCGCTTGATATCGGCTGGTCAGACTCAGAGCGTACGATACGTCTGGTCTAGTGCACAACATGGCATACATGATAGATCCTATGGCTGAAGCATACGGGACTCTACTCATGTTTCTCCTTCTCGACGTCAGTGGTGGGGCACTGACTTTTGCCGAGAATAGTACCAGTTGTGATAGGCAGTATTCCCTTTTTGGAATCGATCATATCGAATCGTCTCAGAACCTTATCAATATAAGTGTCCTGTCTCAGGCCAATCAACCTATTGGCTCGATCTCGATATATCTTGATTCCAAGGATATACTGCGCCTCTCCTAAGTCCTTCATTGAGAACACTTACACAACCATCTCTTGACTGACTCAAGGAGCGGTTGTTGTTTCCAATGATTAGTATGTCATCTACATACAGGACTATAAATGCAATGTGGCTCCCACTACCTTCTTGTATACACAAGCATCCTCCTCATTCTGAATGAAGCCAAATTCTTAATTGCTTCATCGAATCGGAGGTTCCAACTGCGAGAAGCTTGCTTGAGTCCATAATGGATCTCTGAAGCTTACATACCTTCTTAGGTCCTTTCCGGACATGTAAAGCCTGGAGGTTGTGTCATGTACACATCCTCCTCAAGGTTTCCATTAAGGAAAAGCGGTCTTTACATCCATTTGCCATAATCTCATAGTCATAATAATGCGGCAATGATGCTAAGAGGATCCGATAGACTTGAACATGACTACCGGTGAGTAGGTTTCATCATAGTCAATACCATGAATTTGTTTGAAACCCTTCGCCACTAGTCTAGCCTTGTAAACATGGACATTTCCATCTTTATCAAGCTTTTTCTTAAAGACCCACTTACACTCGATAGGTCTAGCACCTTCGGGTAAGTGAACCAATGTCCAGACATCGTTCTGGTACATAGAGTCTATCTCGGATTTCATGGCTTCAAGCCATGACTCGCTATCTGGCCCTTTCATTGCGGCTCCATAAGTATAAGGCTCGTCGTCTTCTATCAAGAAGGATTCCCCATACCATCTATCGGGAACACGACGAGTCCTATTGGATTTCCTAAGGGGTGGTACTTCTTCAGGAGTTTCATCTACCGTGGATCTAGGGTCCAAGATAGGATCCACCATGAATGGAGGATCTACTTCCTGAAGTGAGCCTGCCGAGTTCGTTAACTCGACTTGCTCATTTGATGAAACACTTGGGTTCAATAACCCATCTCTCTCATTCAATGAGTTTCTTGAGTTCGACAACTCAACTTGCTCATTGAACGTGTCGAATGAGTTCATTAACTCATTCGGCTCATCATCTTGAACTTCTTCAAGTTGTACCGTATTTCTGACATTTCCTGATAAGAACTCTTTCTCAAGGAAATGTGCTGTCCTAGCCACGAAAATCTTATTTCTGGCTTAAGGTAGAAATAATACCCTTTGGTTTCTTTGGATAACCAATGAAATGGCACAAGTCAGCCTTTGGGCGAGCTTGTCTACGTTCAATTTCTTGACGTAGGCCAAGCAACCCAAACCCTGAGAAAGCTAATCTTGGGACGTTTCCCAAACCACATCTCATATGGTACTTTCAGCTGACTTGGTGGACAATTATTTAAGGTAAGTGCGGCAGTTTGCAATGCGTAACCCCAGAAGCTGACATGTAGGTCGGTTCGACTCATCATGGATCGCAAACTGTCTAACAGAGTGCGATTCCTCCTTTCGGACACACCATTATGTTGTGGTGTTCCGGCCGGTGTGAGTTGAAACAATTCCACAATCTCTAAGATGAGCGTCAAACTCGTGGCTCATATTCGCCTCCTCGATCGGATCGAAGAGTCTTAATATCTTGCCGAGTTGATTCTCTACTTCATTTTGGAATTCTTTGAACTTTCAAAGGTTTCACTCTTGTGCTTCATTAGATAGACATAGCCATAACGGCTAAGGTCATCTGTGAAGGTAATGAAGTAGGGAAAACCACCTCTTGCAGGAGTGTTCATTGGACCACATACATCGGTATGTATTATCCCCAATAAATCAGTTGCCCTTTCACTCGTTCCAGTGAAAGGCGATTTGGTCATCTTGCCTAAAAGGCATGATTCGCATTGGTCATATGATTCAAAATCAAGTGACTTAATAATTCCACTTTCGTGGAGTTTCTTGATGCGATTTTCATTATATGACCAAGTCTGCAATGCCATAGGTAGGTAGGATTCAAGTCGTTAGGCTTGTTCCTTTTAATATTTACGTTATATACCTCATGATCCTCATCTAGTATGAAAAGGCCATTTTGGTTTGAAGCTTTTGCATAAAGTAAACCGTCACGATTAATAGAACACATATTTTTTCCATAAGGATGGTAAAACCACATTGTTCAAAACAGATATGGAAATAATATTTCTAGAAATAGCGGGAATACAATATACATTATTTAAAACTAAGACCATCCCGGATGGAGTTTTAAATCTATCTTGCCCAACGGCAACTGCAGCAACC